>BLSH010346293.1:261400-277045 GCA_018402905.1 Glandirana rugosa | reverse complement strand
TGGATCAGCAATTTCATTTTGATCTATCAAATAACTGAAGGACACAGTAATATTTCAGTAGGGAAATGAGGTTTATTGGATTAACAGAAAATGTGCAATATGCATCAAAACAAAATTAGACAGGTGCATACATTTGGGCACCCTTGTCATTTTGTTGATTTGAATACCTGTAATACTTAGCACTGATTAATTGGAACACACAATTGGTTTGGTGAGCTCATTAAGCCTTGAACTTCATAGACAGGTGCATCCAATAAGGAGAAAAGGTATTTAAGGTGGCCAATTGCAAGTTGTTGTTCTCTTTGACTCTCCTCTGAAGAGTGGCAACATGGGGGCCTCAAAACAACTCTCAAATGACCTGAAAACAAAGATTGTTCTACATTATGGTTTAGGGGAAGGCTACAAAAAGTTATTGCAGAGATACAAGCTGTCAGTGTCCACTGTGAGGAACATAGTGAGGAAATGGAAGACCACTGGCACAGTTCTTGTTTAGGCCAGAAGTGGCAGGCCACATAAAAGGCGAAGGATGGTGAGAACAGTCAAAAACAGCCCACAGACCACCTCAAAAGACCTACAACATCAACTTGCTGCAGATGGTGTCACTGTGCATCGTTCAACAATTCAGCGCACTTTGCACAGGGAGAAGCTGTATGGGAGAGTGATACGAAAGAAGCCTTTTCTGCACACACACCACAAACTGAGTCGCTTGAGGTATGCAAATGCACATTTGGACAAGCCAGCTTCGTTTTGGTGTAAGGTGCTGTGGACTGATGAAACAAAGATTGAGTTATTTGGTCATAACAAGGGGCGTTATACATGGCGGCAAAAGAACACAGTGTTCCAAGAAAAACGCTTGATAACCACAGTAAAATTTGGGAGAGGTTCCATCATGCTGTGGGGCTGTGTGGCCAGTGTCGGTACAGGGAATCTGGTTAAAGTTGAGGGTCGCATGGATTCCACTCAATATCAGCAGATTCTTGAGAATAATGTTGTGGAATCAGTCACAAAGTTGAAGTTACACCGGGGCTGGATATTTCAACAAGACAATGACCCAAAACACTGCTCAAAATCTACTCTTGCATTTATGCAGAGGAACAAGTACAATGTTCTGGAAAGGCCATCCCAGTCCCCAGACCTAAATATCATTGAACATCTGTGGGATGATTTGAAGCGGGCTGTCCATGCTCGGCAACCATCAAACCTAATTGAACTGGAAATGTTTTGTAAGGAGAAATGGTCCAAAATACGTTCATCCACAATCCAGGCACTCATTACAGTCTATAGGAAGCGTCTAGAGGCTGTTATTTCTACTAAAGGAGGCTCTACTAAATATTGATGTGATTTTTCTGTTGGGGTGCCCAAATTTATGCACCTGTCTAATTTTGTTTTGATGAATATTGCGCATTTTCTGTTAATCCAATAAACCTCATTTCACTACTGAAATATTACTGTATCCTTCAGTTATTTGATAGATCAAAATGAAATTGCTGATCCAAACACCCAAATATTTATAAATGACAATCATGGAAATTGTCAGGGTTTCCTAAACTTTTGCATACAACTGTATGTTACAATAAATTAGTGTATGTGTACCACGCAGACGGGTAACAAATTTTATCTTAGAGCGGCAGCCCCCACCGAAACTTCACCGAGGTGTAGTTAAAAATGGTATATTTTATGGTGGATTTGGCGCGGCTCTTTTCCAGATTCTAACCCTATGTTTTTTCTAGTGATCAAGATTCACACAATTTTGATTGATTCATGAATACATAAATGAATGAATAGGGTGATGTTAAATAAAAACCGCTGCCTTAATAAATGGATAAAAATTAATAAAAAAATATATATGGATAAAAATAATAAATAATAAATAAAATATAACCATAAAATGAATAAATCAATATCCCTAATGAAATAATGTAAGTGAGGAATATAGGTGAACTGTCCTGTGGATAGCTAATTAATGGTGTGTATTGGTATTTTCATAAAAAGCTAGTGCATCACAAAAATTGATGTACTTGAAACTATCTTAAATTAGTAAGGTGCAAGAAATGAATACAAAGATAAGTGTAATAAGAAATAAATAATTAAGTAAATAAATGAATAGATGAATTGAATTTATAAATTAATAAATAAATGAATAGATGAATTGATATAATTAGTGATAATATGTGGACAAATGATTAAATAAGTGAATAAAGAATTATAATAAGTTAATACCTAATCTCCTTAAACCCCTCACAGAACAAATGAGAACAGCTAATATAATATATTGGTGGGGATTTCTCGCATGTCTAAAAGGTAAAAAAGTTTGCCAGACCACAGTACTTAGATTCCCTGAGTGAGTTGGCCGAATTACTAAAACAAGAGAAAAAAAAAGCATTTCATCTAGTAATAAAGGAAAAACATCAATGGGGGAATAAACCAGGGAAATGGCTGACTAGATTGGTGAAGGAAAAAAAAATCCTCCTTTATACCTAAGATTAAAAACAAAGAAGGAGAGACAGTAAATTCTCCTCCCGAAATCGCGAATGTATTCCATCAATATTATAATCAACTATATAAAGTGAGACAAAAATAAGAGAATAAGGGGGAGAGAGAAGAACATTTAGCGTTACAAGAGTACCTGTGGGAACTGGCCTTCCCAGAGACCCTTAGGGAAGAATTGGACCATTTAGATGCACCAATTACCCAGGAGGAAGTGCTCAGGGCGATGAAAAATATGGCCCTGGGAAGGAGTCCAGGTCCTGACGGGTACTCTGTATTGTACTATAGAAATTTTCAAAAAACCCTGATCCCTAAACTCTGGGAGTACTTAAATAGTTTGGCTGAGGGAGAGAAAATGAGAGAGGAATCATTATTAGCCTATATAACTCTCATCTTGAAAGAAGGGAAGGATCTGAGTGGCCCGTCAAGTTATAGACCGATATCCTTGTTAAATGTAGATACAAAGATAGTCGCTAAAATAATTGCTGAAAGGCTTAAAATACCGGGATGGATCCATGATGATCAGGTGGGGTTTGTGGCTGGAAGAGAGGGAAGGGATAACAGTCTGAGAACACTCTCTGTAATGCATGAAGCTAGGAGGAGAGGAGCCCCAGTCGTACTTCTGTCGACTGATGCTGAAAAGGCATTCGACAGGGTAGACTGGGGCATCATGATGGCTACATTGAAGGACTTGGGGACCGGAGACAAGATGATGAGGTGGATTTCTGCCTTTTATCAGCATCCTACAGCTAGGATCAGAATAAATGGGACCCTCTCCCCGGTGTTGGAGTTGTTCAACGGCACAAGGCAGGGTTGCCCCCTCTCACCGATCTTGTTTGTGATAGCACTTGAACCCTTATTGAAGGCAAAACGGAGGAGTACGGGTATCCAAGGAGTGGAGATCGGTGAGAGGGAGCATAAAGTGGCAGCATATGCCGATGATGTGCTGTTCTATGTCTCCGACCCTAGGAGGTCATTAACCAATCTAGTGAAGGAGTTCAACCGATATGTTAAGCTGACGAATTTTAAAATTAATACAGCTAAATCAGAGATATTGAATATAACTACCCCTAGGAAAGAGCAACAAGAAATACAAGCAGGTCTCCCCTTCACATGGTGTAAGGAGGAAATGGGATACTTGGGGATCAAATTAACAAGATTGATAGAATCACTATATAAGGCTAACTACATCCCAACGCTCAATAAGGTTAAGGGACAATTGAATAGGCTCAGACATAGACCCCTCTCTTGGATAGGGAGAGTAAATGCATTAAAAATGATAGTTTTGCCACAGTTAATATATATGTTCCAGATGATACCTATTAAAACACCACAGGAATACTTCAGGAAATTACATGCCATAGCGTTAAAATTTATCTGGGCACACAAATGCCCTAGAGTCTCCTACGCAACCTTAGTGAAAGGGAAAAAGATAGAGGGATTGGCAGCACCTGATTTTAAGATATACTATCAGGCAATAGTCATCTCCAGAATAGCAGATTGGATTCATAATAAGGAAGGGAAAAACTGGGTGAATACAGAAAATATACAAAGTAGAGTAGATTTGAGTAAGATGATCTGGATACCAAGGCAGTATAGGGAAATGGCTAAGGGAATAAATCCATTCACACAAAACACTTTTAGGATATGGGACACGCTGAATAGACAGTATAATTGGAAATATAATGCACCTTTGATTTCTTTAGTAGACACTAATTATTTTAAACCCGGAAAGGAGGAACACATATATTTCACTAGATGGGCAAAAAAAGATGAAATATTATTATTAGATATAATGAAGGGAAATAGGATATGCACATTTGAGGAAATCACACAGATATGGGGAACTATGCCACTAGATAGATGGAGATATGCACAACTACAACATTTTATACAGTCACCACCTAAGCCATTGAGAGGAAAAGGAAAGATGAGACCAATAGAAGCATTGCTTAGTACACCACAGTGTGCAGAGCATAGAATATCTAAAATATACAAAATACTGATAAATGAAATAGAACCCAGGGAACCACCATATCTAAAGAAATGGGAGGAAGAAATAGGAGCTATTAAAGATGAGGAACATAGGAAGAAAATACTAGAGCTAACATGTTGTTCAGCACAAGACTCTGGGACAATAGAGATGTGCTATAAGTTAATAGCAAGATGGTATACAACTCTGCAGAAAATGCAACGTTTTGGAATTGAGGAACCCCCGATGTGCTGGAGGGGTTGTGATGCCCTAGGGACGTTCTCGCATTTATGGTGGGATTGTCCCAAGATACGACCTTATTGGGAAAAGATCATCAATGGGATTCAGAAAATAACAGGAGAGCAGATTGAGTTGGAACCATGGAGATGCCTATTCCACGATACAGAAAAAACGGTGAAACAATACAGGGATACCTTAATCCCACAGTTATTAAATGTGGCTAAAAGCCTAATCCCTAGATGCTGGAGAACATTAGAGGCTCCAGCGCTGGGGGAATGGATAGCAAACATGGATGGCCTAAGAGCCATAGAGGAAACAATATATGCATATGAGGACTCTGGAGAGATATCAAGCTAAATGGCGGAACTGGCTAAAATGTAAGAAAACAGCAGAATGCCTGATATGGTTGGAATCTGAGGGGTGATACTACTAGAGTTGGAAGAAGAGATTTGGAGACTAGAGGAGGTGTTTGGGGGGAGAGGAGGGGAGGAGAGGGAGGTGGGAGGTTTTTTTTTTTTTTGGTATATTTTGTTTAGGGGGGGGGGGGGTGGAAGATAAAGACAATAATAAAAGGTCCAAGAGAGATAGAAAAACCCTTAGTAATTTTAGAATGATGATGTGGCTGCTAGATGCCACGTTATTTTTTGTATGTTATATATTAAACGGAAAATAATAAAGGATAAAAATATAAGATAAAAAAGGAAAACATATGCCAAGAGGATGCTTGAGAACACTACTCGATACATGAGGTATTACCATGAGTCCTAAGGAGTGAGTGGTTGAGGTCTGATTGGTATAAAAAACAAAAAAACAAAAAAAAAATCCTGCAAAACAAAGGCATAAAGAGCTTGTATGCATCACATACTAGCTCATTATGAAATACTTACGTTAAAGCAAAACTGTTGCAGCGGTGCCCACACACCGCTGTGACCGGCGACATGTCTCCTGGAGTTATTTTTGGGTTTGCGGGCTCTGGCGCTGTGATTGGCCGGAGCCGCAATGATGTCACTCACGCACCTGCACACGGGAGCCGCCGGTCATGGCACGGGCCCTGAACAAATGGCACGAACGGGCCGATTTTTCAGTACACATGTGCCGATGACGTCGGCGCAAGCGTATATGGTAAATATCTCCTAAACTGTGCAGGTCTAGGAGATATTTACAGTGCCTGAAGGTAAGCCTTATTATAGGCTTACATGTAGGTACAAGTGGTATAACTTGGAAGAGTGAAATATAGGCCACTAAGTCTTTTATGCACATCTCTATACCCCTCCCAATAGAGTTCATATATACATGAAAATTAAGTATTAGAAGTCCTCCAAAACTTTATTTATTCTCCTCTTATGTTTTATTTATCTAAAAGTACTGTATATAGACGTATATCCATCTGGGCCTGGACTCTTACCTCCTTTAGTGATATTAATTGCCTATTCTATTTCCTCTTTAGAAACTTCCCTAGCACTGGAGATTTCACCTCTTTTAAGTATTACTCTACTATTTTCTTTCAAGATTGAGTTTCTCTAAGTGCTTGGGCATTCATCACTTTATACAGCTGTTTATAGTATTCCTGAAAAGTTTTTATGATATCACTCCTTTCTTATCCTCATTTTTTATTTAGTACAAACATTTTTGTTATTAATTATATTGTGTTTGTGTGTGCTAACATTCAGTTTGGTGTATTTTTTTTACGGAAAATGTAGATTTGATAAATAGTTGCTAAAATATAATATCAACTACCAACTTTTATTTCTGCAAGGCCTCTACTTTCAGAAAAAAATGTAATGTTTTGGGGGGTTTAAAGTAATTTGCTTACCAAAATGCAGGTTTTTAAAAAGTGTGCAAAAAACTAAAAAAATGCACCTGAGATTTAAAGATTTAAAATATTTAAAGCTGTCTTTTTTATGCACTGCTGCAATCATATAACTACCTGTAATGAAAAAATTCCCCACGTCCTGCAGGCTAATGGTTGCTAAAGAAATCTTTTGTCTGCTGATGTCCTGTACTCTTCACAACTCTTAACTTTCAGTGTTGTGGGAATTAAAAGTTCCAGGTCTAACATGGCAATGCATTACAGAAGCTCCCATTCCTTAATTTATTTGGATCAAGGTCTGTGAGTGGAGAAGAGGATCATCCACCCACCCAGCCTGTGCTACATTTATTTATTTATTACAGGTACTTGCAGTGGGGAAAATAATTATTTGATCCGCTGAAGAATTTGTAAGTTTGCCCACTTACAAAGAAATGAAGGGTCTATCATTTTTATTATAGGTGTATTTTAAATGATAGAGACAGAATATCAACCAAAAATCCAGAAAAAACACATAAAACAAATACTATAAATTAGGTTGCAGTTCAGTGAGTAAAATAAGTATTTGATCCCCAAGCAAAATATGACTTAGTACTTGGTGGAGAAACCCTTGTTGGCAAGCACAGAGGTAAGACGTTTCTTGTAGTTCGTGACCAGGTTTGCACCTGCACCTCTCAGGAGGGATTTTGGTGCACTCTTCTTTACATATCTTCTCTAAATCCTTAAGGTTTCTTGGCTGTCTCTTGGCCACTCCATGACCTTAATGTGCTTCTTCTTGAGCCAGTCCTTTGTTGCCTTATTGGTATATTTTTGGTCATTGTCATGCTGGAAGACCCATCCATGCTGGAAGACCCATCCATGGTCCATCTTCAGTGTTCTGGCTGAGGAAAGAATCTTCTCATTCAAGATTTTACAATAGATGGCCCTGTCCACTGGCCCCTCAATGTGGAAAATTTGGCCTGTACATTTAGCAGAGAAAGAGCCCCAAAGCATCATGTTTCCACCTTTGTGCTTGACTATAGAGATGGTGTTCTTATAGTCAGCATTTTTTCTTCTTTAAAACAAGGCGAATCGAGTTAATGCCAAAGAGCTCAATTTCGGTCTCATCTGACCACAGCACTTTCTCTCGATCCTTTTCTGAATTATCTGGATGTTCATTGGCATTACTGTACATGTGCCTTCTTGAGGAAGGGGACTCACTGTGTTTGGAGGAAGAAAAATGCTGACTATGACCCTAAGAACACCATCCCTACAATCAAGCACGGAGGTGGAAACATTATGCTTTTGGGCTGTTTCTCTGTTAGAGGTACAGACCGACTTTACCACATTGAGGGGCCAATGGATGGCGCTATGTATTGTAAAATTTTGGATGAGAAGCTTCTTTCCTCAGCCAGAACACTAAAGATGGGTCATGGATGGGTATTTCAGAATGACAATGACCCCAAACATACCTCCAAGGCAACAAAGGAGTGGCTAAACAAGAAGCAGATTACGGTCATGGAGTGGCCTAGCCACTCTCCAGACCTTAACCCTATAGAAAATTTATGGAGGGAGCTGAAACTTCAAGTTGCCAAGCAGCAGCCAAGAAACCTTGAGGATTTAGAGAAGATCTGTAAAAAAGAGTGGATCAAAATCCCTTCTGAGATGTGTGCAAACCTGATCACTAACTACAAAAAACATACCAGCAATTAACCTCAATTAAGTTACAAGCATTCATTTGGAGTGTGGGAGGAAACCGGAGTACCCGGAGGAAACCCATGCAGGCACAGTGACATTCAGCAAAATCAATGAATTAACTTTTATAAATGCAAATACCGCGCTAAAAGTAACAACCCGTGCTACAGGTGCTAAAACACAATCGTGCAGGAACCCAATTGTGCAAAAAAACATACAATATATGATAAAACATAAATTGTTAATTAAATAATAAATAAATTGTGAATTAAATAAATAAATAAATAATCACACAGCTGCTGCTTTAAATAAAAAATCAAAGATAAAGTCAACACTCGTGTAATAAGTCCAGTGTTAGCAGTGCTTCCAGAGTAATATGGTAGATTACAAAGTAAATAATGATATTAAATGTTCAGTGAAAAAGTGCCAGTGCCAGGAAAAATAAATTGCCCGTGCTGGAACCAAAACTTCTTAAACTTATATAAATAATCTTCAATCAGTGTCCTCCACCTCTGTTCACCACGTGCAAAAAGGTAAAAATTGGAGGCTCACCAGAAATATGGATAAACAACACTTTTGGGTATATCTGTGGGGAACTCAGCATAGGACCATCACACCCAGAATGTATGCTTCCAATCCAACACTGCAGGAGCACTCAAGCCAGCTTGTGCATAATCACAATCACATCCAGGGGATTCCTTCACCAATATACCTCCAAACAGACACCTCCACAAGCTGTAGCTGATCAGCTCACATCGCCATGAGGAGAAAGATCAAAAAGACACCCCTCATAGTGTATCACTTTTTAAAATTTTAGCTCATTTATTCAAACATATATTGCGCTTACATTTAAACAGTTTCAACAGGACATTGTATGTGCATAAGGTACGCAGGTTACCAAACAGCAGTGGTACGTCCGAATCCTCCTCTCCTCTCGGCGTCCCGGCTGCTGGTGACTCAATCAACCTCAGGTTGCCGTGTGGCCACGCCCCTAATGTTTCGTCACTTCCTGACTTGATCACAGGGGGACTACCCCCATGACCAGGCATCTAAATTCAAGGCACAAGCTGCATTGGAATAATTACCTCAAAATCCAAGAAAGGTCTTGGCCTCCTCCTGCTTCCTCTTCTGCTGCTGCCTTGGCCGCTTCCTCCACCTCTACAGTGACAGTGTCACCTGCCACCCAACAAACAGACGATATGACAGCAATGCCACCATGTCCGCCACCGTCCCCAAGCATTTCCACATGGTCCCATGGAAGCTTACAGCTGTCCATCTCCCAAACACTGGAGAGAAAGAGGAAGTACCCCCCTACCCACCCGCGATCCCTGGCCCTGAATGCCAGCATTTCAAAATTCCTGGCCTTTGAAATGCTGTCATTCCATCTGATGGACACGGACAGTTTTAAAAACCTGATGGCGGTGGCTGTCCCACAGTACGTGGTTCCCAGCCGCCACTACTTTTCCAGGCGAGCCATCCCTTCCCTGCACAAACAAGTCGGGGACAAGATCAAGTGTGCACTGCGCAACGCCATCTGTGGCAAGGTCCACATAACCACTGATACATGGACCAGTAAGCACGGGCAGGGACGCTATATCTCGCTAACTGCACACTGGGCAAATGTAGTGGCGGGTGGGCCTGAGTCGGCTAGCAATTTGGCGCATGTCCTTCCACCACTGAGGATTGCAGGGCATTTCTCTTTGCCTCCTTTTGCCTCCTCCTCAACCACCTACTCATCCACTCAGCGTAACACCTTCACCACCAACATCAGCACATCCAGGGGGAAACGACAGCAGGCTGTTTTAAAACTGATATGTTTGGGGGATAAATCCCACACTGTGCAGGAGCTGTGGACGGGCATTGAACAACAGACCAATGAGTGGTTGTTGCCACTGAGCCTCAAGCCCGGCCTGGTGGTGTGCGACAATGGCCGAAATCTCGTAGTGGTTCTGGGCCAAGCCGGTGTGACGCACATCCCTTGCCTGGCGCATGTGCTGAATTTGGTGGTACAGAATTTTCTAAAAACTACCCGGATATGTCAGAGCTTCTGCATAAAGTGCGGGCCGTCTGTGCGCACTTTCGGTGTTCTCACCCTGCTGCTGCTCACCTGTCTGTGCTGCAGTGGAACTTCGGCCTTCCCGCTCACCGCCTCATATGCGACGTGCCCACAAGGTGGAACTCCACCTTGCACATGCTGGAGAGACTGTGCAAGCAGCAGCAGCAGGCAATAGTGGAGTTTCAGCTGCAGCACGCATGGGTCAGTCGCTCTGTGGAACAGCAACACTTCACCACCAACAAGTGGGCCTCCATACGAGACCTGTGTACCGTATTGCGGTGTTTTGAGTACTCCACCAACATGGCCAGTGCAGATGATGCTGTTCTCAGTGTTACTATCCCACTTCTATGTCTCCTTGAAAAAACACTTCGGGCCATGATGGAAGAGGATGTGGCACAGGAGGATGAGGAAGAGGAAAAGGGGTCATTTCCATGGTTATCAGGCCAGTCATTCGCAAGTGGCTCGGAGGGTGGGTTCCTGCACCAGCATAGGCCAGGTCCAAAATATTCAAGCCAGGGCACAGTTCTGGAAGACGAGGAGGATGAGGAAGATGAAGAGGAAGAGGAGGAGGAGGAATCACAGCAGGGTGGCACGCAACACAGCTCGTGGGCATCACTGGAGCGTGGCTGGGGGGATACAGAGCACACAGATGATATACCTCCCACAGAGGACAGCTTTTCTTTGCCTCTGGGCAGCCTGGCACACATGGCCGACTACATGCTGCAGTGCCTGCGCAACGACAGCCGAGTTGCCCACATTGTAACTTCTTCTGATTACTGGGTGGCCACCCTGCTGGATCCCGGTTACAAGGACAACGTGCCGTCCTTAATTCCCTCACTGGAGCGTGAGAGGAAGATGCGCGACTACAAGCGCACACTGGTAGAGGCGCTGCTGAGGGCATTCCCAAATGACATCGGGGGCTCAGTGGAAGTACAAGGCGAAGGCAGAGGAGGAGGAGGAGGAGGAAGAGGCCACCAACGCAGCTGTGCCACCACCAGCACCTCAGAAGGCAGGGTTAGCATGGCCGAAATGTGGCAAAGCTTTGTCAGTAGCCCGCCACAACAAACAGCACCACCAGCCGATAGACAACGTCTTAGCAGGAGGCAGCATTTCAGCAACATGGTGCAAGAGTATGTATGTACACGCCTACACGTACTGACTGATGGGTCTGCCCCATTCAACTTCACTTCTGGGTCTCCAAATTGGCCACATGGCCTGAGCATGCCATTTATGCCTTGGAGGTGCTGGCCTGCCCGGCAGCCAGTGTATTGTCTGAACGTGTGTTTAGCATGGCAGGAGGCGTTATCACAGACAAGCGCAGCCATTTGTCCACAGCCAACGTGGACAAGCTAACCGTTATTAAAATGAACCAGGCATGGATCCCACAAGACTTGTCTGTACCTTGTGCAGAATAAACATTTAGACCGGACTCACACAGCCATTCGTATACTTGTTTTTTTTTATCCTCCTCCTCCTCGACCACCGCCACTTCCACCTACACTGCCATGGTCATGGCCTAGTCAACCTCTAGGCTACTACTCCACATCCACCCCCCCTTCCCATTTTTTTTATTTGATTTTAATTTATTTTCCCTATCCCCATTTTTTTGTAGGGCACTTGCCCTACTCTTACCCCCATTTTACTTCCTTTTGCAGCCCTCTAGCACTTGCCAGGACTTTGTTACAGCCATTTTTGTGCCTAAAAGTGACTTCAATGGGGTTTGGGGTCCGGGATAAAGTTCGGGCAACGTTCGGTGCCGAACCCGGACTTTTTTCCAAAGTTCATTAGGACCCTCCGAAACCGAACGTCCAGGTGCTCGCTCAACTCTACTTGTAACCCATTCCAGCCTTGTGTTGGTCTGCAATCGTGTCCCTGACATCCTTGGACAGCTCTTTGGTCTTGGCCATGGTGGAGAGATTGTAATCTGATTGTTTGATTGCTTCTGTGGACATTTGTCTTTTATACAGGTAACAAGCTGAGATTAGGAGCACTCACTTTAAGAGAGTGCGCCTAATCTCAGCTTGTTACCAATATAGAAGACACCTGGGAGCCATAAACCTTACTGATCGATGGGGGATCAAATACTTATTTCACTCATTAAAATCAATTTATAACTTTTTTGAAATACGGTTTTCTGCATATTTTTGTTGTTGTTATTCTGTCTCTCACTGTTAAAATAAACCTACCAATAAAATTATAGACTGATCATTTCTTTGTCAGTGGGAAAACAAGAGATGAAATACTTTTTTTCCTCGCTGTAACAACAGAACATTGCTAATTAAATCTATAGAACTACAGGTACCAGCATTTCTGTCGATCTTTGGGAATAGAGGTGACGGATCTTGAGATCATGTAAAAAGCGATTTTCTATTTGCTATTTTCTGCTGCACTTGATTGGATACTAAAAGTGAATAGAAATGTGCTTTCCACATTATTGGACAACTGAAGTAAACATTAATTCAAGCTATTGAGTAGCCATTATCAAATCCATCAGTAAATCAGTCTCATTCTCTCTACCTACCTGATCTATCATGTAACTAGTTTAGAATTTCTGCGGTCAGTTTGTCAATTTAAGCAAACACTTAAATTCCACAAATTGTACAGCATAAATCCTTACTTGTTAGTAGTAGTATATGTTTCTTAAAATTCTGTAGTTATGCAGCTACAGTAGGTTAAGAAGCAACTTAAAAATGAATACTGCTTGATTTAATTTTGACTATTGTTTTCCTAAAGTATTTCTTTAAATTAAATTATTGTTTCTGTTATCCCCCCATATAATTATCATTGCTGTGAATCAAAGGATACAACCTGTTAAAATGGATTAGGGTAGAGCTGCTGATTATTGTTCATGAAAACAAAATTGATAAAGACTAGATCACTTTGGACACATACCATGCCAATGTATAAGTTTGTTTATTTATAATATTATTAATAATGCTAACATTAATAATGATAGTAATAAAACTAATAAACAAATCGGGCGATCGCACATTCATTGAAGCGTGAACATTATGGAGCGCCCCATAATGCATGGGGAGATGACGGCGGACACAGCTCTTCCTCCATGGGAGGGCTGCTACCGTCTGCGCTCGCCGTGTTTTGACAGTTTATTTATATGCAAGGGCGGGGCCACCCGGTGATGTAGAGGGTGACTCCGCCCCCTTCTGACATAACGTGATGTCAGAGGGGTGGGTCACTCAATTACATCACTAGGTGGCCCCGCCCTTGACTATAAATAAACTTTTTTTTAAAAAAAATTTTTCGGGTCCGTCGCGTGTCGTGATTGATGATGGATTACAACGGGGACACTTTTTTTTTTTTAATAAAGGACTTGTTCCTAATTGTCTCTTTTTTTCTTTTTTGACACTTTTTGCTGACTTAGTAGGGGTATGATGTACCCGATACCAATTCACATAGCGGCGGGGCAGCATCCGGGGACCCCCTTATTATAGGGGGCTTCCAGATTCCGATAAGCCCCCCACTCACAGACCCCCACAACCACAGCCCAGGGTTGTCGAGAAGAGGCTCTTGTCCCCATCAACATGGGGACAAGGTGCTTTGGGGTGGGGGGTTCTCCGAGCCCCCCCTGCCCCAAAGCACCTATACTCCCCATGTTGAGGGCATGTAGCCTGGTACGGTTCAGGAGAGGGGGTTGCATGCTTGGATAAGGGTCTGGTATGGATTTTAGGAGGACCCAACGTCAAATCTATTTTTAATTCTGATGCGGGGTTCCCGTAATATCCATACCAGACCGGAAGGGCCTGGTATGGACTGGGGGGGGGCCCTACGCAAATTTTTTCAGTGATTATTATCTATATTGCCGGGAACCAGCAATATATTACAGCCACGAGTGATTTTAAATGACAATTTTTATTTTACAAATGTTATTTTGTGGTGGCACTGTTCTAAACATCACAAAGGTGCGCCCTTTTACAGGCAGACTAAGGGGACCCGACAACATGCACTGTGACACACTAAAGCAGATCATGATCCCCTCCCTTTGGAGACTGGACCGCAGGGCAGTATTCCAACATGATAACGACCCCAAACACACCTCCAAGATGACCACTGCTGCCTTGCTAAAGAAGCTGAGGGTAAAGGTGATGGACTGGGCAAGCATGTCTCCAGACCTAAACCCTATTGAGCATCCTCAAATGGAAGGTGGAGGAGTGCAAGGTCTCAAACATCCACCAGCTCTGTGATGTCATCATAGAGGAGTGGAAGAGGACTCCAGTGGCAACCTGTGAAGCTCTGGTGAACTTCATGCTCAAGAGGGTTAAGGCAGTACTGGAAAATAATGGTGGCCACACAAAATATTGACACTTTGGGCCCAATTTGAACATTTTCACTTAGAAGTGTACTCACTTTTGTTGCCAGCGGTTTAGACATTAACCACTTCAGCCCCGGAAGGATTTCACACTTTAGGACCAGAGCCCTTTTTGCGATTCGGCACTGTGTCACTTTAACTGACAATTGCGCGGTCGTGCAACGTTGTACCCAAACGAAATTTGCATCCTTTTTTTCCCATAAATAGAGCTTTCTTTTGGTGGTATTTGATTACCTCTGCGTCATTTTTGATTGCCGCTATAAACAAAAGAAGAGCAACAATTTAGCAAAAAAACCCAAATTTCTTACTTTTTTCTAAAATACAAATCCAAAAAAAAATATATATAAAAACATTTTTTTTCATCGGTTTTGGCCGATTTATATTCTTCCTCATCTTTGTGATAAAAAAAATCGCAATCGGTGTTTATTGATTGGTTTGCGCAAAAGTGGCCGCGTTTACGGACGATGAGAATTCATTTCTGTGTTTTTTTATTTTTTACTAGTAATGGCGGCGATCTGCGATTTTTAGCGGTACTGCGATATTGGGGAGGACATATCGGACCATTTTGACACTTTTTTGGGACCATTGGCATTTATACAGCGATTAGTGCTATAAAAATGCACTGATTACTGTGTAAATGCCATTGGCAGTGAAGGGGTTAACCTGGAGGGGGCGCTCTAAGGGTTAACTGTGTTCCCTGGGCATGTTCTAACTGTGTGTGGGCTGCCCTAGCAGGGGAAGGGGAGAGATCACAGCTTCCATATAGAGGAAGGCTGTGATCACAGCCCTTCCCCCTCTCACAGAACGGAGATCCGTGTTTACTTACACAGACCTCCGTTCTTTCACTACGGGGGGGCATTGCGGGTAGCCGGCGGAGATCGAGTCCGCCACACCCGCTCCCTGGCCCCCCCAAACACAGTGAGCGTGCGGGCGTGCCTCCGGCGGCGCGCACGCTCACAGTGCATGATATCACAGCCGCCGTCATATGACGGCGGTTTGCGATATTGAGCCATCTTGTCGCCGTCAACCTGCGGTCAGCAAGTGGTTGAAGGCTGTGTGTTGAGTTATTTTGAGCGAGTTAT
>BLSH010346293.1:213557-226400 GCA_018402905.1 Glandirana rugosa | reverse complement strand
GTTCTGTCGGATGCTCTGGTGGGTAGAGGGTACGATGTCAATCGTTTGACGAACGATTCAAAGCACGTTGACCAAGTCACAACCTAAACGGTTTTACACCTACGTACTTTAGACAGTGATTACTTCTTTGTAGTCACCGACAGGATTGAAGTAAGTCGTTCTCGGGTGTCGCATCGTAAGCGGCGTACAGTGACCTCTCACCGTAATCAGCTTGTAGGGAAGCCGCCTATAATCGATGAGTGTTTACCGTGGGAATGTTTGAGGTCGATGACGTCGTAGAGTTGCTCCTACTAGGTCTAGCCGCGTGACTTAAACGTCTTACCCGTTTTGTTTTTAACCTTGTCCTGGGAGTCAAATGCGTCTTCTAAAACAAGTCACTACTCCGTTTGAAAATACACTTACCACTTTAATTGTTTGTTTTGGTGGCGATAACCAGATGCAGTAGCTGGAGTTTGTAAGGGTGCCATTTGTGAGTAGCTAATATCCGCCGAAGGGATGTTCGACTAATGCCACTCTCCAGTGACATGCGGCGAATGCTACGCTGTGGGCTCTTGCTGAATGAAGTTAGGACAGCCACTGATGTTTCTTCATTAGTGACAGATTTCATGCATCCACATTTTGGCAAATCCAACACTGAACCAGTTGCACGAAACTTAGCAAGCAGTTTGCTAACTGTAGCATGGGAGATGGGTGGTCTCGTAGGCTGTCTTGCATTGAAATCTGCTGCAATGACCCGGTTACTGCGTTCACCAGACATCAACACAATTTCTATCCGCTCTGCACGTGTTAACAGAGCGACATGTCAATGGCTGTAAACAAAGAGAAACTTGTAAATAACTCATGAAAGAAAAACTTTATGTTAAAACCAAGCACACCATTGTTTTTCTTGTGAAATTTCCAATAAGTTTGAGGTGTCACATGACCCTCTTCCTATTGAAAAAACAAAAGTTGGATTCAAAATGGTCGACTTCAAAATGGCCGCCATGGTCACCACCCATCTTGAAAAGTTTCCCCCCTCACATATACTAATGTGCCACAAACAGGACGTTAATATCACCAACCATTCCCATTTTATTAAGGTGTATCCATATAAATGGCCCTCCCTGTACATTTGCGGCCAGCGGTGCATTTCTTGCACAAAAATAAAAAAAACAGTGTTAGTTACCTCCTCCACCGCCACTTCCACCTCCTCCTCAACCTCCAACTCCACATCCACCTTCATTTTTTATTTTTTATGTGATTTTATCTTAAAAATTATTTTAAGTTATTTCCCTATCCCCATTTCTTTGTAGGGCACTTGTCTGACTCTTACCCCCATTTTCCTTCCTTTTGCAGACCTCTAGGACTTCCCACAACTTTGTTACAGCCATTTTTGTGCCTAAAAGTTCGGGTCCCCATTGATTTCTAAGGGGTTCGGGGTCCGGGATAAAGTTCGGGTCAAGTTCGGTCCTGAACCCGGACTTTTTCCCGAGGTTCGGCCGAACCCGAACTTCCAGAGGTTCGATCAACTCTAGTAATGAACTCATTAGGATTCTCTGGCCCCATCATGAATTTCATACACAAGATGTATGCTACTCTGTCAGCTTGTCTAGTCACCCCTACTTTCATTTCTCCAGACTTCCCCCTAGCTAAAGGCACCCGTCAGGGATGTTCACTCTCCCCTTTACTTTTTAACTTAGCCATAGAACCTCTATCACACCAACTTAACTCACCCCCAGGGGATCAGCGGTCTTACCATAGGCAATAGGGTATGCCGCTCGGTACTCTTCGCCAACGACATCCTTTTGTTCTCCTCCAACCCACCCAACGACTTTACATATCTGACGAATACCCTTCAAACATTTAGAGAATGTGCAGGCCTGAGAATCAACTTTGACAAAAGTGAGGTACTGCCCCTCAACCCGTGTCTTGCGGAGTCTTGGAGATCATCCTCCCCATTTTTAATTGCTAAAGGACAGCTTACATATCTGGGTATCCTCATAGGTAGGGATCCGTCCTCTCTTTACTCCCTGAACTACCCCCGCTCATAACAAAAATCATGAAGGAGTTGTTGGTTTGGGGGGCCCTCCCTCTCTCGCTCTTTGGGAGATTTCATCTTGTCAAGGTGATTCCATTTGCTAGACTACTTTATCCCCTACAAACGCTACCTCTTCTACTCAAGCACAAAGATGTGCAGAAACTTCACTCAGCTATCTCCACCTTCCTGTGGAAAGGGAAACGGCCTAGAATTGACCTACAAAAACTTTGCCTCCCGAAGAGTGAGGGGGGGCGGGTCTCCCCAACCTTAGATTCTATAATCTCACATGCCTATTGAGGAACGGGCTGGACTGGATCTCAGGAAAATCCATCTACTCCAATCTACAATTGGAAGAGGCGTTCTCCTCTCCCTACAACCTGAAAGCCATTCTGCATGTGAAGATTACCTCTCTTCCGCCACATCTAAAAAACAGCTTGGTCTTCAGAGATACCAGACTAGCATGGAGGGAAACAAGAAACCTGCTACGTCTCCCCACCTCGATCTCCCCTGTCTTAGCCATCTTGGGCAACCCTATGTTTCTGCCATCCCTGGATTCCAGCGCCTTTTCTACGTGGTCTACTAAAGGTCTGTCTATGGTCTCTCAACTGTACAAGACGGGCCACAGTTCTATTAGAACATTCTCGGAACTCAAGGAAGAGTTCTCTCTACCCTCCTCTCATGTCTACCATTACCTACAAATCAAGTCATTTATACAGTCCTTCCAAGGAGGCCACCATAACCCCTGCAAAACCTCATTCATCGACTCCCTACTGTCTAGCGGATGCTACTCTGTTTCTTACGTCTACGCGCAAATGATCCAACATCAAGCCTCTAAGTACTCCATAAACCAGTTCCACCCATGGAGTTCAGTGTTGGACAACCCCCAAGCACCGGAGCAAATGCTATCAGGATACAAGAAAGTCTGCTTGCTTGTAGTGGCAGAGACTTGGAGGGAAACCCAATTCAAGATTGCACACAGGGCATATCTCCCCTCATTATATTCCTCAGGAGCTCAACCCCGTGGTATCTGCCCCTGGTGCTGCATGCCCAGACCCACGCTCTATCACAGACTGTGGCTGTGCCCGACCATATCCCCCTTCTAGGATAAAATCGTATCATATATTGGCAAAGTTAGCGGTCAACACACCCCTAAGGATCCCATGGGGTGCTTGTTCAGTGGGAACCCAGCCGTGCCTCAGTCATTGACCAAACCACCCCCATCTCTTTCAAACTGGGGTCACCTTTACCTGCTTGCAGCCAGAAGAGCCATTATGCAGTCCTGGATTCAACAAGCTCCACCTCAGTTATACCAAGTAAAACAAGGACTTCTCTCCCTACTCCTTCTGGAAAAGCAAGACACAATCAACCTGAACTTCCAACAGACAAAGAAATTCTTTACAAGATGGAGGAAATTCATAGAATATTCCTTCAGTGAAATGGAAATCAGCCACTTTATGGCCCCTTTCAAATTTTTGGAATGGTACTTAAAGGCAGATATTTCAAACTCGTTAGGTAAGCTTAAAATCCGGGACTCAACCTCCCCAGCTGGGGCCCACCCCCCAACAGCCCCCCCTGATGTTCCTCCCTAAAACCATAACCTGTTAAGTTTCAATGTCTATAAGGCCATCTTGATTCGCAAAAGAAACCTATTGAACCCTCCAAAGAAGCTAGTTCCTCGTTAAAACATTTGGACTATTTTTGAGAAACGCTTATTACCTTCTTCTTGCAACTGTTGTTTTTCCTAATGCTCATCGGTTGGGCCCTTTTGTCTAGGTTTTACCTGTCAAAGTATATTGGTATTGTTGATTCTGCTGTGAACCCCCTTTGTCATTAATCCATAGAATGTTTGATATGTATTATTGGAAAATTTCAATAAAATATCTTTAAAAAAAAAAAAACTTGCAGTAACGCAATGAAATATATGGAGTTAAACTTGCAGTAATGCACAGAACTATATGACGTTAAACATGCAGTAACGCAATGAAATATATGGCGTTAAAATTGCAGTAACGCACAGAACTATATGGCATTAAACTTGCAGTAACGCAATGAAATATACAGCGTTAAACTTAAAGTAACGCACAGAACTACAGTATATTGCATTAAATTTGCAGTAATGCAATGAAATATATGGTGTTAAATGTGCAATAACGCACAGAAATTTATGGCGTTAAACTTGCAGTAACACAATGAAATATATAGCGTTAAACTTGCAGTAACGCACAGAAATATATGGGGTTAAACTTGCAATAACACAATGAAATATGCAGTGTTAAACTTGCAGTAACGCACAGAACCATATGGCGTTAAACTTGCAGTAAAGCAATGAAATACATGGCATCGAACTTGCTGTAACACACAGAAGTATGTGACATTGAACTTGCAGTAACTCACAGAACTATATGGTGTTAAACTTGTAGTAATGTAATGAATTATACAGCGTTAAAAGGCCACTATACTCACACTCACTCAACTGTCTCTAGATTCACACTAATATAAAGATGAATGGTGGTACACTGCACTCACTGATCTGTCCCTAGATCCACACTAATATAAAGATGAATGGTGGTCACTACACTACACTCACTGAACTGTCCATAGAGTCACACTAATATAAAGATGAATTGTGGTCACTACACTACACTCATGGATCTGTCCCTAGATTCACATTAATATAAAGATGAATTGTGGTCACTCACTACACTCACACTGATTGCACTGTCCCTAGATTCTCTCTAAACTAATATTCTATACTGACAATATAATCACAATAGCACACTATAGCACACTAACTGTCTATCTAGTAGCACTGAACAGAGCCATGTTTTATTCCTCTACAAGATGACATCACAGTAAAAATGTGAAGAATACTTTTATAGTATGGGGCGGGATTAAAAGCAATAAGCCATGATTGGATATATTCATAATGACAACATTCAATAATTACTCTGACAGTTCTCTGTGCCCTGCTTGGGCAAAGCTTTCATAGTTTCAGCCATTTAGGGCTATCAATGCACTGTACGGCAACATAGTGCATTGTGGTCATTCAGCGGGCTGAACAAATGGTCGAACAACCCGCTAATTTGATTGTTTGGTGAACAGCCAATGTTCGGCCCGAACTCATACTTGGGCCGGACCGTTCACCCATTCCTATTCATTTAAACCATCTGTTGGTGGACACAAGTGGACCGCCAAATCTTACTTCTCAACAATGGCATAGTTTTTTTCATGTTTGTTGAACTTTCTGCTAAGGTAGACCACTGGGTGCTGCTCCCTGTCTCTGATTTGGTACAGCACCCAGTCCCACATCAGAGGCGTCTGTCTATACCACAAACTCCTTTGTGAAATCTGGGGTCATGAGCACAGGTTGTGCACAAAGGGCTTGCTTCAACATTTGAAATGCCTTCTCTGCCTCAGGATTTGACTTAATCATGACCTACCCTCTACCCTTCATCAGATCTGTCAGTGGGGCTGTAATGGTGGCAAAATTGGGTATAAAATGCCTGTAGTACCCTGTTATCCCAAGTCTTGCTGAAGAAGCTCATTTCAGAGCGTAATGCGTTCAGGTGTGAGGAGCTCCCAGGAGGAGGTCAGTGTGATCCAGGCACATTGGGAGGAAGATTCATCTTCTTGTGGCAGTTTGAGAGTTATGACATTGGGCAGGAAATGAATCCAGGTTCATTTTTCCCGGGGAATCCTGAAAGACGATAAACCAGGCTTGTATGACTCTGTAGTGCTGTCACCATTTGGCGGTGAGCAGGCAATTTTATTAGAGGTGGTGGTCACTGATGTCACTGGATATTATGAAAATATGGATTCTATGAATTATTACTTAAAGTTGCACTACGGTGGAATTTTTATAATATTTGGACTTTATTTATAGCTTTTTTCACATAGGTTGCACTACACCATTTTTGTAGGTTATTGGTAAACATTGTAGTTTACATCCCCTACTCTTTCCATAATTTCAAAGGGACCTTGCCACTTTGCTAGGAATTTACTCTCAACTGTGGGGACTAGTACCAGCACTCTATCACTAGGGCTGAAGACTTGGGTCTTGGCACCCCCATTATAAATCCTTCTCTGGGCCTCCTTGGCTTGCTCCATATGTTCCCATACAAGTGGCATGACAGCAGGGATTCTATCTTGTATCAGTGAGATATGCTCGATGACGCTTCTATAGGGCGTGGTTGCTCCCTCCCACATTTCTTTTTTTATCCCCTGGGATGTCTACCATACAGTAGTTCAAAAGGGGCGTAACCTGTAGTGCCTGAGGTACCTCTCATATGGCAAACATGAGGTATGGCAGCCAAAAAATCCCAATTTCTCCCATCTTTGTCCTCCATTTTTTTAACATGCTTTTGAGCGTTTTCTTAAATCTCTCCACAGCACCATCAGTTTGTGGGGGTAGACAGAAGTACGGAGATGGGAGATTTTGCACAACTTTCTTTAGTGACTCGGGACATAAATGGATTGCCTTGATCTATTCATATCTCTTTTGGAATACCCACACAACTAAATACCTGGACCAGCTCTTTGGCAATAGCCTTAGCTGAGGTATTACGCAAGGGAATGGATTCAGTGGCATAGTCCAATATTACCAGTATGTGCTGATGGCCCCGGGCAGACTTTACTACTGGTCCCACCAGATCAATGCCAATTCTTTCAAAAAGGCACTTCAATTATTGGTAAAGGTAGCGGCGGACTGTGAAAATTTGGCGATGGTGCAGAATACTGACACTTTGGGCATGAATCACAATATTCTTTGGCATCTGCATGTAACCCAGGCCAAAAGCATCTCTGGGTTGTTCTCCCCTTGGTTTTCTCTATACCCAGATGCCCACCCATTATATGACCATGGGCTAACTCTAATACCATGTGGCGATAGGGTTTGGGAACCACTAGCTTCTCTACCTCCTCCTCCTCTCCTTGCTTTACCACCACCACTAGTCATGTAGGGAAAAGACACCCCTATATTATGTTCAACAGGTTCCCCATCTATCATTTTAATGTTTTTTCTGGCTCTATTGAGTGTGGCGTCTCTTACTTTTTCCATACAAAAATCATCTTTTCTGACCTCTAAGTCAGGCACCACATTATGTCCACTCTCACTATTAGAGTCAGAGATAATTTCTTGTTCACTGACCTGACCTGGGGAGCAGTGGGGGCTGAATTCCAGCTCCTACTGCTCCCCAGCCATTACAGAAAAAGGAAAAGGATCTACCCCTTCCTTGGACACACCAACAGTTTCCCTTTCAATTATTCATTCTAAAGGGTCTGGTGTGAATTCCAGTGTTTCCTCAGCAGGGGGAGCTCTGTCCTCCTGACTCCTTTTGTTTTCCTGTAAACTCCAAAAGTGAGGAAAATCTCTCCCCACTAGGGCTTCATGAAGCAGTCAGGGTACCACCCCCACTGAATGTATCATCATGCCCCAAGGGATATCAATCTCAACCATTGCAGTCTGGTAGTCACGTGTGTCACCATGTATGCAAATAACCCCAATAGTGCTAGGGTGTAACTTTGCAGGATTTACCCAATCCCCTTTGACTAATGGCACAACGCTACCAAAATCAAGCAGAGTGGTGACTGGCTTTCCATCAACTGAAAACACACACATTTGTTTTTCCATGCATCCCTGACTTGATCCAGTACATGCCACCTGTGCAAAAAGAGACAAGTGTTTTTTCAAATAAGCATTATCACATTGCATTGGTTCATGATTTAGGGAACAATTTGCAGCACTATGACCTAACGCATGGCAATGATAACATTTTATGTGTTCTGTACCCAGTCCTGTAAACAGCCTCGGAGACCTTCCTGACCTATTTGGCCAGATTCCAGGTCTTGAGCCCATAGTCTCATTATCTGTAGCAACAGTCATTTTTTCCCACACCCTTGAACGCTGGAACAATCTTACCGGATCCTCTGGGTGGTTTTTCACCCCTAGAGACATTGGGGTGGGGCATGGATGGGATCAACAAGTCCTCAGCAGCAGTATATCTCTCCACCAGGTCCACCAGCTAGTTTGCAGTCTTAGGGTCCCCATGGCTGACCCACTTCCTCAAAGTGGCAGGGAATGCACGTAAATAATGGTCTATGACTACATGCTCCACAAACGTAGGGTCTGGAAAAGTCTCGGGTTGCAGCAACTTCTTGTTGAGGTGTATTAAGTCAAAAAATTGGGAGCGGGGTGGCTTGTCAGTACTGTATGACTACCGATGCACCTGTTGAGCCCGGTCCAGGATGGTGACACCAAGACGTGCAAGCATCTTAGCCTTCAGTGTCTCATAATCCTGGCCAGCATCTGGTTCCAGGTCATAATAGGCCTTTTGGGGTTCACCTGTCAGAAAAGGCACTAACAGTCCTGCCCATTGCTCTTTTTTGCCATCCTTCCTGAATAGCAAATCGTTCAAAAGTTGCAAAGTAATCTTCCACATCATCTGAAGGTGTTATCTTCTGCAGATAATAGCTGGCAGGTACCATTTTCTGTTCCACTGGCAAGGGACCTGCGGACACCTTCTTTAACTCCAACAGGGCCTCCGCAAACCGACGATTGATTTCCTGCTGGGCTGCAGCGGCCTAGCGATTCGCCTCCTGATGTGATGCAGTGGCCTCTGCAAACTTTTTTTGGTTTTCTGTTGCTGGCGATTGTTCTCCTGCTGGGTTGCAGTTGCCTGCAGCAGGGCTCTTAACACATCCTCCATCTTTCCACTTGTTCAAGAAGATGCCCACCAAATCCACCATATGTGGGGGGTTAGCTCAAGTGGGGATCACCTTCCCTGGGAAAAAGACAGCAGGTATATCTTAAATGCAACTTGTAGCCAGTTTTATTTAAAAGATTGCGTGAAAAATCAAACAAACAAAACAGAAAATAAATCCTTGCCATCCAGGCGCTTACTAAACATTTCCAGGTTCCTAACTCAGAGGCGAAGGGCTTCTCCCAGTTACCCACAAAACAAAGATAATGCAAACCCTTTGTTTCAGTTACAAAGCAAATTTCAGTTCAGCAGCTCTCTTAAGCTCTCTCAAGTTTTTGGTTTCCTGAGTTCCAGGCCAAAAGCAATCCTATGTTCCAGTCCTTCTTCCGTTATACTACCTGTTGGTGGATACAAGTGGACTGCAAAATCTGGTCTGGAACCAACCCTGCCAAGGTGGCTGGTAAAACCCGGACCGGATTCCACCTTAGTTTCCTGCAAATTAACGCATGCGAGGTGAAACATAACATCCATCGATCACCTCGCCTTTCATAATATCACAATATATATATTAATAATGTCCAAAGAAAATAAAATACAGAGCACCAGCTCAGGGCATGAGTGCTTAATGCCTTTTTATGGCAAAAATTCTGTCAAAGAAATATTATTGGTGATAGATTGTGGCATTCTTGTGGGTGCTATAATAAATAATGAATAATTCCATCCCCGTATCAACACCTAGCAGTGAAGAAAAAGTCTATGAGGCCCAGTGTGTAGAACTATAAACTGACAATTCAAGTATTTATTCTTAAATTGTTGCCACATGATCTAAGCAATGTGAAAGAATATATTGACGAACAAAACACTTTTGACTGGCATTAAAGGATGAAGTACAAAACACATACAGTTAAATTTTGGAGACAACCTTGGAGCTGGCAGTGTGTGCACTTTATATAGAAAAGTTTTCTTTTTAAATTATATTAGGAGTACTCTTTTGTACCAATGTGCTAGTTGAAGAGTAACTATAACTTGTGGCTTTTGAACTTTGAATTTCATGCTATTTAGCAGAATGTTAGAATAGTAAACCTACAGTTAAAGGTTTCAGATGTATGGTGTGATTGCATTTATATATGCATGGCCATCACTGAGCTTCTAAAATGCAAATTCAAATAAATAAAATGTTATCCAAAAGAGAAATACATTAGCTAAAAATAAAATAATTTGACAAAAGTCCCAGAATATCATGGCAGATGAAAACTGAAATAACAAGCCACATTTAGAAGTTAATTGTTCTTTATTATTTGTCATTACAGAACAGATTTCCACACGTATAACAGTAATGTAAACAATTGCATAGAAATGCTTAGCACAATACATAATTGCAATAGCCAAGCATCTCAGGATTGAATCCATCCCAAATGATCAGTGACTGTGCCAAATTTATGTAGCGTGTCTCTAAAAAAATTGTACACAGGTTTATTGAGAAGCATGGACAATAACGATGATAATGGACTTATGAAACATTGCCAACAATCATTCAGTATCGGCAATAATTATGCCTGTATCATAGCATAGCTCACATCAAGTTTTCAGCTAACTAAAAGATATGGCATAAAGTCATATTACTGTTTTAGCTGTGTTTTTCCTTGTTTAAAGCCATCCAGTATAAAACAAATTCAGTCCAATGAATGACCATGTAATGCCAATATCTTAATATAATTTAAAATATTCAGTAGTTTCTTTTTTGTTCAGTATTGTTTCCCTATTTCCTGTTAGTGATTTTAATTGTATTTTTGTTGAAAGTATAATAATAGTTTTAGTGATACATTTTTGAATTGATGAATTTTAAATGTTTTTGTGCCCAGATACCATCTTTTCATCTGTTATTTAGAAACATAATAGAGTGATGGCAGAACAAAGACCAAGTGGTCCATCAAGCCTGCCCCATTTTTTTTTTATATTTATGCATGTATTTATTTCTTTTTTTTAACATTTTTGTTTGCGTATAAATTTATGTATGTCCCAAGAATATTTGAATCCACTTATTGCTGACTGACTCACTACCTCTGCTGAAAACCTATTCCAAGTATTAACTACTCTTTCACTAATATAATACTTTCTAAGATTAGTTTTGAACTTTCCTCCCACTTGTTTGAGGTCCTGTTCCTGTATTCTCGATCTTGACTTTCTATTGAAAAGACTGCCCTCCCAAACCTTATTCATCCCCTTGATGTATTTAAAGGTTTCAGTCATGTATCCCCTTTCCCTTCTTTCCTCCAGATTGTACATAGTAAGTTTCTGATCCCTCAGACTTTTCAACATTTTGTCGCCCATCTCTGGCCTGTTCTATCTTATCAATATCTGTTTGTAATTTTCTCATAAATCTGGTGTAAGTGCTGTCTTGCCAGAAGTTTTCATAACAATCTGTAGATCACCTTAAATTAAACCAACAATAAAAAAGGTATTTTGGGTAAAGTCCACTACACACTGACAGTTTTTTTCATTCAACCCAGCGGGCTGAACAAAAAACGGAGGCGCTAGCAAGGAGCTTGCTGTACTAACTATGCAATGTTAGTACAGCAATCTCCCCGCTGAGCTATTGTGTTCTGACAGGGGGACTGCCTTCCCACCAGAACACACTGGTCAGCTGGTTTTCCAGCATGCCCATTCAACAGAGGCTGGACGTTAGGCAGTCCGTTATGCTAGTACACTCTGGCTTAATATCGGATGGTTTCTGTTGGACTGGCCAATACCGACCGATATTTAACCCATGTGTACCAGCCTTTACACCTTCCCCACATGGCAGCATTATGTCTACCCTAATTTTTTTTGATTGGCTGTCTCGACATCTGAATAATTGTATTTGAATCACACATATTTTCTTTTTGTGTGTAGAGATCATGGAAGTAATGGAAGGAAGTTCTATATATGCATTTTCAGAAATAGCTATCACTTTTGCTGGTGTGCAAACTATGCCACCAGCGAATGTACTTTTTGGTCCCTAAAAATATTATTTGATTGTAACTAAGGTATTTATGACAAACAATAAATAAATAAATAACCAATATCTTTTTCTCCTTCAGTTAAGTTAATGTTTGCATAAAAATAATTTTGTGTCCATGTAATGTTAATGTAATGTAAGTAAGAATGTAATGAATGTAAGAATTTGGGAATGTGTGACCAAATAAAGACATTTCCTAGTTTGAAACATTCTGGTTAGGAGACTGCTGGGACAAGGGCTTCACTCTAGGTAAATTTTTATTTTCTTTGTACATTTTGTTTGTACATGTTTTACAATTAAACTTTATAAGGCTGATTTACTTATTCACATTGGGGGGGCAGGATTTGGGGGCCCCCTTATTAAAGGGGGTTTCCAAATTCTGATAAGCCCCCCCCACCCGCAGACCCCCACAACCACTGGCCATAGTTGTGGGGATGAGGCCCTTGTCCCCATCAAAATGGAGACAAGGTAATTTGGAGTGGGAGGGCTGAGCCCCCCTGCCCCAAAGCACACACCTCCCCATGTTGAGGGCAAGTGGCCTAGTATGATTCAGGAGGGGGTGCTTGCTCCCCCCCTTTCCTGACTTGCCAGGCTGCATGCCCGGATAAGGGCCTGGATTTTGGGGGGGACCCCACACCATTTTTTTCTTTATTTTTTAATCTGCCCATTTTTTTAACTAGTATGGCACAGGTTGGTGGTAGCCATACACTTGCTGCTTTCCTTTCCTATCCACTGAGGCTGCATACCTGGATGAGGTTATGGCTATAATTTTAAAAGTAAACACAACATTTGAGAAAATAAAAAAATAATTCCCCCTTAACCTTCATGAAGATGTAGAGGGTCTTGCCCTCTATTTTTTATATAAATTCTTTATTTAAAGTGACAAGGCTGACATAGTAATGCTTAGTCTAGTCATTAGTCTACAATTACAGGTTCAATCATACAGAACCACAACCACAGGATAGTGGTCACGAAAATATTGCCTGGAGTACAACCTGAGAACTAGATTCTATATCTAATTGAAAGAGAACACAAATAAGATTATGAGAAAATGTGTTTTCTGTATATTTTAAGGACAATATATGGAATGAAGAATATATTGCAGAAATCATTTAACTCGTTCACATACC
>BLSH010346293.1:190274-206911 GCA_018402905.1 Glandirana rugosa | reverse complement strand
ATGTTACACCCGTTGAGCCGACAACAACGCGTCCGTGACGTCGTACATCAGCCGGTACACACGGTCCGACGGGTCTCCGTCATGGCCGACTACATGCTGCAGTGCCTGCGCAACAACAGCCGAGTTGCCCACATTGTAATTTCTTCTGATTACTGGGTGGCCACCCTGCTGGATCCCCATTACAAGGACAATCTGCCGTCCTTAATTCCCTCACTGGAGCGTGAGAGGAAGATGCGTGACTACAAGCGCACACTGGTAGAGGCGCTGCTGAGGGCATTCCCAAATGACACCGGGGGCTCAGTGGAAGCACAAGGCGAAGGCAGAGGAGGAGGAGGAGGAAGAGGCCACCAACGCAGCACGCCACAACAAACAGCACCACCAGCCGATAGACAAGGTCTTAGCAGGAGGCAGCATTTCAGCAACATGGTGCAAGAGGATGTGTGCACACGCCTACACGTATTGATTGATGGGTCTGCCCCATTCAACTTCTGGGTCTCCAAATTGGCCACATGGCCTGAGCTTGCCGTTTATGCCTTGGAGGTGCTGGCCTGCCCTGCAGCCAGTGTATTGTCTGAACGTGTGTTTAGCACGGCAGGGGGCGTTATCACAGACAAGCGCACCTTGTGCAGAATAAACATTTAGACCGGACTCACACAGCCATTTGTATACTTGTTTTTTTGAATAGGCCTCAATATTTTGGGGACTACCCCAATTATAAACAAACAAAAAAAAAACCAGTGTTGGCTACCTCCTCCTCCTCGACCACCGCCACTTCCACCTACACTGCCACGGTCACGGCCTAGTCAACCTCTAGGCTCCTACTCTACATCCACCCCCCCTTCCCATTTTTTTTTATTTGATTTTAATTTATTTTCCCTATCCCCATTCTTTTGTAGGGCACATGCCCTACTTTTACCCCCATTTTACTTCCTTTTGCAGCCCTCTAGCAATTGCGAGGACTTTGTAACAGCCATTTTTGTGCCTAAAAGTTTGGGTCCCCATTGACTTCAATGGGATTCGGGGTCCGGGATAAAGTTCGGGCAACGTTCGGTGCCAAACACGGACTTTTTCCTAAAGTTGGTTCGGACCCTCTGAACCCAAACGTCCAGGTGTTCGCTCAACTCTAATCACAAGGTATGAAGCAGTTACAAATGTAGCTAGATCCAATAATATATAGTTGTAGTAGGCAAGATGGCAGCTCACAAAATAGTGAGCATAGATACCAAATGATGATGGAACTAGCTCACAGACAGCAAAGGTCTATTGGATGTGTACACAGATGAAAGTATACGATGGTAGAGGGACGACACAAAGAAACAAAGTATACCCAAATCTGAGGGCTTAGATGGTGAAGCCAACCCCAGAGTCCTCAAGTAGGGAGGGAGCACCTTGCCTCTCAGTAAGGGCTGGTGCCTGTGTTGGTGTTCAAATCTAACAGCAATTCTGGACCATACCCAATTTAAATTCCTTCTCATTTGACAGCCCTGGATATCTTACCCCAAACCTCCACAATTTGATTATTCATTATTGACCTCCCTTTCTTCATCCCATATCTCCTTTTCATGTTTTCTCTTTAGAGCAGTATACTAGCCAATCATTTAAGTATTGTGAAGTGTGCACATACCTGCAAATCATTCAGGGAGCACACTGTCATAGTTTGTCCAAAAGAAAAATAAAACATTTCAGTCCTGTATATAATATGGCTGTGGACATGCTCAATAGTGTCTGGCACAAAAACAACAGTGCTTGACAAAATGGTGCAAATTCACTTCTAACTCAAAACTCAAAATAAATTACTGTAGCTGTCCAGCTACTATACTTGTGAGTAGCTAACATCCCCTCTTCTTTTCGGCAGCCATTTTTAAAATTCATTTACATATCTTCTCTTCACCTATATTAATTTAATTTGAACTTTTCAAATTTTATCCACCTTGCACATTATACAGCTAACAATCTTGTGCCTGAAAACGTACACGTCTGCATGCTAAATTGATTTTTAATCCTTGGCTCACCACTACATAGCTGACAGCTCTTTGTCAGCTTCAGGCACACTCAGAAACAATATTGTGATACTTTACCATGCTGACCCGCTCTGGTGGTATACCAACAACTTTGCAACTTCATGTATGTCAGGACTATTTTGGCATGTGTGAATTAGCGAGCCAATTGTGCATTTGCAATACTAGCTGTAGTAAGTTAGACCCAATGTATTTGTTGTAAATGCTATATTGTGCAGTGATATATAAGTGTGCCTAAAGCCATTTTTTTTTTTTTTTGTGTTGGATAGAGTAAGGAAAAAGTACAATCTCTGTCAAGTTTTTATTGCTGCCTGTGTCCCTGCTGGGGAAATATCTCTCTGTTTGTCCTGGTGATGTTTGCCACTGGCTCACAAAATAATAGGAAACCCAAATTTTACTGTAGCCTCAGAAGAGGAAGTGAAGGCAAATCTTCCAATGTGCACACTTTTTCTGTTGACAACTATTTAAGAGGGGATTTGCCTTGCTATTACTGGATTACTGGATTACCCCCACTTCACATTTAAAGGAGAATTCTTCCAAACAGGAAACAGAAAGAAAAAATGGTTTGTAATCATTTCATGCTTTATTCAATACATCAAAAATATTTTTAGCTATAGATACATATGACAAAACAGTCCAATGTTTGTAACACTTCTTTTGCAGTTTTACCCAAGATGTTTGTGCAATAAAAATATGTGTTATTTTTACTGGTAGTAGACATACTTCTAATAATAACTATTATGTTATTTCTTTTTGCGGTATGTGTACTTGTAATTATACAGCGATATAAGAAAAACAAATAAAAAGATGCATTATAATTCCTGCATTCTTCAATAAGTATACGATATGTAACAGAGTATATCTTACACCATGAAGTTGCTGTGCTAAAATATTTGTTTCTAAATAAGCTAATACTCTTTCAATTTGAAAGATGCAAAGTGTCAAGCACAGATAAGAAAACAGTCCATTTTCTGTTTGGCATCTTTTGGAATTTCCATAAAATGGCAATGTGCTAAGCAGGAAAAAGATTTGCCATCAAATAATTTAGCCCTAGAGTTGAACTGCAGGCTTATCAACACATTCATTGCAATGGTATTGCTCATTTCAAATACATCTTTCCAGTTCAGATCTGCTTCTGTTAAAATGTATTCCACACGCACATGAAAAAACTTAATAAACCCTAAGAACTTCCATCTCATTTGGATGCCATGCTATAAAAAGTCAAGGCTTCTTTTTGCCTTCTGTCCTCACAACCGACAAGAATATATAGAAATAAACATTTGAAAAAGACATTCCCCGAAGGTAGCTATCAAATGCAATAACACTCAAATCAAATGACCCAGCTTTCACAGTAAAAATACGGCACAGCCACTTAGATCTCACAAAAAAGGTAATGCTAACCAGTTTCTCGAGACAGTGCAGGGGAATCAGTGTCACATTGACAGAAACACAAAGGGATGTATAGCAGAGTGCAATCAAATCAAGGCAAAACAAGTTTTAATATCTCTCCCAGCAGCTCAGTAGAAAACAGGAAAACAAAAATATAAAATTGTCCCCTTTACAGAGAAAATTGTGGTAAAAGCAACCCTCATTAGAATCTTTTTTTATATATATACATTGGTACTGTTATTCCATGTATTGGTTTATTTATATATTAAAATAATACTTTGTGAAATAAACTTGCTGTCTGCCCTCAAAGTCCTCATTCTGAATACTAGTTGTATGTCTACTGATGCTGACAATCTGACATCAGTATTTTCACCTAGTATTTGACCTAGAACAAATACACATTGTGTTAGACTCACCCTGGACAGAAGCTTTTGGAGGGGACTGAATGCTAGCCTCTTGTCTACTGGCAATGGGTCCTGGTTTGTTAAGGTAAACCTTTGTTTCAGCTCCCCATGCACCTCCTATGTCTAAGTCATCCTATGTCTATTAAGGGCACAGGGTGACTGAGAAAACCATGGACAGCTATTTAATGGACATTGGATTACTTAAAATGGAACAGTAATATTTACTCACAATATCTCCCAGGAAATATACAAAGACTATTCCTGGTTTATTTGATTCTGAACTATACATGTTCATTGAAAGAACTGGCCACATTGATCTCTTCAATGTAGGTGCCAACAGTCTGCTACTGAGGTCCCATGCTATAGTCTGTTGCCTACTAGGCTGAGGAGGGGGGAGATCACTGTTTGTATTGTTAAATGTGCTAATTGGAACACCTATTGTCTAATAGCACACTACCCTTGTGGGCTATGTTTATACCTGTAATGTTGTGTCCTTTATAGGGGCACTCTTGGTGGATGGGGGTACTCTTGTAGGGGCTGAAAAGTCTAGGCACCTAGGCTGGTTTAAGTGACTAGTTAATTGTATTTCTGGTAAAAGTTGTATTGGTAGAGTAATGTGATCAGGAGGGGTGAGGTCTTTCTTAAGTGTATAAAAGCCTGCATTCTTGTTCAAGTAAAGAGTTATTATTCTGGTGTACTCCAAAACTGGTGTTGCCTGGTTCTTGTGGTAGCTTTAGCTAGACTTGCGGGTCTCGTGTTCCAGAACTTAGAAAGCAGCTTCTTGGCGGAGATACCCAACAGGGTGTCCAGATTCTGTCACACACATATCAGGAATCACAGGAGTCAAAGAAAACTCAGAGGTCCTGTCTGCAAACTTTTTCTTGGTAAGTGATTCAAAGCCATTGATCCAGCATGACAGCTAAATAAGTAGCATTTGTAGAATCAGAGGTGAGTAATGGCAGACTCCTCTCAGGAAAGGATTCCTTTAAAAGCATTGTTTATGCACTGATCATATCTATAAAGCAAATTTGTGTGTATGAATAGAAGGAATTAAAAGGTACAAAAAGGTCCACCCAAAATATATATTTCAGTTTTTTTGGTATATATGAATGAGCTAAATTCATTTCTGCCCTATAGTTCTTACTGATTTTTATAGTGGCACCTGTCCACCAGATTAACTGACTCTGCCATCCAATCTTAGCCAATACATAGATAAATAAATGAAAATAATCAGGTGGTAAGAGTGAAATACCTTTGTAACAAATGCCATAGATTGGTGGCACATGTGTATCTGAGGTACACAGTGTATGGTTTAGTGACGAACAATGCTGTTTCCAGCATGATGGAGCACCTTGCCATAAGGCAAAATTGATAACTAAGTGGCTTGGGAAAAATACATCAACATTTTGGGTCCATGACCAGGAAACTTCCCAGACCTTAACCCCACTGAGAATTTGTGGTTGAGGAGGATAAACAAAATCCCACAAACTCCAAGCATTGATTATGTAAGAATGGGCTGCCATAAGTCAGGATGTGGCCCAGAAGTTGATTGACTGCATGCCAGGGAGAATTGCAGAAGTCTTGAAAAAGAAGGGTCAACACTGCAAATATTGACTCTTTGCATAAACTTAATGCAATTGTCAATAAAAACCTTTGACACTAATACTTGTAATTATACTTCAGTAACATCTGACAAAAAGATCTAAAAACACTGAAGCAGCAGACTTTGTAAACATATATATCTGTGTCATTCTCAAAATTTTTGGCCATGGCTGTAGCAAGTTAATGTTTATCATTAAAAACTGTAAAAATTACATTTGCGTTTACTAAGATGAAAGAAGGCATCTCAGGGACCCAGTGCAGCAATCCAGGGAGGTATAGAGAGAAGCTACCTTCAGCATCTAGAGCTACCACAACACCAGAGGCAGTTGGACAGCATGGGAATATTACAGGTAGGAATAGGCCAAACACCCCAGAACTCGCACCAGAACTTGCGAACAGGCAATAAATTTGTGTGAACATGCGAACCCTATTAAAGTCTATGGGACACGAACATGAAAAATCAAAAGTGCTAATTTTAAAGGTTTATATGCACGTTATTGCCATAAAAAGTGTATAGGGCCCCGTGTACTGCCCTAGGGGACATGTATCAATGCAAAAAAAAAGTTTTTAAAACAATAATTTTTTTCAGGAGCAGTGATTTTAATAATGATTAAAGTGAAAAAATAAAAATGAAATATTCCTTTAAATATCATGCCTGGGGGTCTCCTTAGTCTACCTGTACAGTGGCACATCCGTGTGATATTAAGAACAGTGCCGGAGTAAAATGACTTTTCTAAAATGTCATTTAAAATCACTTGCGGCTGTAGTGTAGATTTTAAGAGGAACTCCACGCCAATTTTTTAAAAAAATTTGACGTGGGGTCCCCCCAAAATCCATACCAGATTCTTATTAGAGCATGCAACCTGGAGGATGGGGGGGAGGATGAGCGAACGCCCCCCCCCCTCCTGACCCATACCAGGCTACATGCTCCGATGGGAGGGTTCCCACCGACTGACCTTTTTTTGCTTTGACAGTTTATTTATAGTCAAGGGTGAGGCCACCCGGTGATGTAACTGAGTGACCCCGTCCCCTCTGACATCACAAGGGAGCGGGGTCACCTGCTTATGTCACTGGGTGGCCCCATCCTTGACTATAATTAAACTGTCACTGCAAAGATAGATAAGTCAGCAGGAGCCCTCCCATCGAAGAGGACCTGTCTCATTTTATTTTCTTATTTTTCGGGTCCATCGTGCTCTGTGATTGAGGATGGATTACAACGCGGGACACTTTTTTCTTTTTTAATAAAGGACTTGTTCCAAACTGTCTCCTGTGGTTTTTTCTTTTTTGACCCTTTTTTGGTGAATGGGAAGGGGTACAATGCACTCAATACTCATTCACATGGGGTGGCCGGGATTTGGGGGCCCCACTTGCCCACCGGGCAGGGTTGTCGGGAAGAGGCCTTTGTCCTCATCAACATGGGGACAAGGTGCTTTGGGGGGGACCCCAAAGCACCCTCCCCATGTTGAGGGTATGTGGCCTGGTATGGTTAAGGGGGGCGCTTGCTCATCCCCCCTATCCTGACCTGTCAGGTTGCATGCTCAGATAAGGGTCTGGTATGAATTTTTGGGGGCCCCCACACCATTTTTTTAAAAAATGGTGGCAAAGGGTTGCCCTTAAAATCCATACCAGACCTGAAGGGCCTGGTTTGGATTTTGGGGGGGACGTCCATGCCATTTTTTTTACATTTTGAAATGGGGTTCCCCTTAAAATCCATATTAAACCCAAAGGGCCTGGTTTGGATTTTGGGGGGTACTCCATGCCATTTTGTTTCCAAATTCTGTCATAGGTTTCCCCTTAACCAATTTAATACACTGTGTTATATATACTACACTGACTGCCCCATATAGTCTGAACTGTATTATATATACTATGGGGACTGCAGTCTATAAAATTGTAATGACATGCCCCAGTCAAACAGGTGCAGAAAAATTGGGCCTTGGGTGTTGGTGGTGACAGAACACAGTAACCCCTCACATTTACTCTTGTTGGGTGCAGGAATGGGCCCTACTGTTGAAAATTATTGGTGGTAGAACACTGTAACCCCTCATAGTTACTCTTGTTGGGCGCAGGAATGGGCCCTGCTGTGGAAAATTATTATAAAAATTGTAATGACATGCCCCAGGCAAACAGGTGCAGAAAAATTGGGCCTTGAGTGTTGGTGGTGGCAGAACACTCTAACCCCTTACCGGTACTCTTGTTGGGTGCAGGAACAGGCCCTCCTGTTGAAAATTATTGGTGGCAAAACACTGTAACTCTCACAGTTACTCTTGTTGGGTGCAGGAATGGGCCCTGCTGTGGAAAATTATTATAAAAATTGTAGTGACATGCCCCAGTTAAACAGGTGCAGAAAAATTGGGCCTTAGGTGTTGGTGGTGGCAGAACACTGTAACCCCTTACAGTTACTCTTGTTGGGCACAGGAACTGGCCCTGCTGTAGAAAATTATTATAAAAATTGTAGTGTCATGCCCCTGTAAAACAGGTGTATAAAAATTGGGCTGTGGGTGTTGGTGGTGGCAGAACACAGGAGGAATAGATAGGCAGCATAGGCAGTCTTCGAGGGATCCCAGATCTCTAGCAAATGCAACCAGTTACATCAGGGGCTTGATAGCTGCTGATCAAGGACTGATTTTTTTTTTTATAAATGTGAGCCTATAAACGGAGTCTGTGGACAGGCGCACTCTTTGATCCCTTACGTACCCTTCAGCAGCACTGAATGTCCGTTCAGAAAGCATGCTGGATACAGGACAGGCCAATAGCTCGATTGCATATTGAGCAAGTTCCGTTCAGTGGCCCATCCTCAAGACCCAGTAATTCAGTGGATAGATATTCCTGCACCATATAATGCAGATGCTGCTGATGGTTGCTTGAACGCACCCTGGGCATTGAGGACTGAAGAATTGTTTAAAGGCATTGTTCAGCCTTCTCCACCGCTCTTCCTCTGACTGAATGAAACCTCAGAAACATGTTGTCCAGCACCAGGGAATGGTAACCTCCCAGGGTCTGGAAAGGAGTTGCACAAACTTTTCTTTAAGGTATCCTGAAGATGTTTCATCCTCTGCTCAGGCAGGATGAGCTCTGCAACTTTGCTCTTGTAACGTGGATCAGTAATGATCCCTCTCCTTGATGCCACAAACCCTCAGGTCTTTTTGCAGGCTTTGTAAAATCAGGGAGGCCATGCAGCATACGTTTGAGGAGGCATGAGAGTCCTTTGGGTCACTGAGGATGACATTGTCAGGAACTACCTACCTTCTCCCAGCCAACTACAACTCCTTGGGTTTCTGGGGACTGAAAACCATCCCTTGAAGACTGCTGCATGTTATCCTTTACATCCATGCGGACACAATCCTCCCCCTCCTCCTCCTCTTCTTCCTATGTGTTTGGCAGCCCTGCAGGAATGCTATCTACAAAAAGGGGGCCTTGAGAAGAAAGGAAGTTGTTCTCTTTCTCCTGCTGTTCTGCCTCAAGTGCCCTGTCCATTTATTCACTAAGCGTGTGCTCCAGCAGGAAGACTCCTCAAATGGTGACAGAATAGTGCATGCATCCTTGATCAGTAGCCACTGGTGTGGCGAAAAGAAGCCAAGCACCCCTGAGCCTGTCCTGGCACCATACTCACACAGGTACTCATTGATGGCCCTCTGCTGTGTTTGCAGCCACTGCAGCATTGCCAATGTTGATTTTCACCTGGTGGGCATGTCACAAATGAGGTGGTGATGGGTAGGTTGAATTTCCGCTGAATGTCAGCCAGCCGAGCACTGTCATTGTATGACCACCGGAAATGACCACAGATTTTTCATGTCTGTCTCAAAATATCTGATAAGCCTGGGTACCTGGTCAAGAAACGCTGCACCACCAAATTCAGGATGTGTGCAGAGAAGGAAACATGTGTCAAGTGTCCCTGTCGGAGGGCAGAGAGAAGGTTGGTGTCATTGTTGCATATAACCATTCCTGGCTCAAGCTGCCATGGCGTCAACCACCTCTGAGCATGCCCCCACAGAGCTGAAGAAGAAGAGGAGGGGGGTGGAGGAAGCAGATGTGGCAAAATCACCACCCTATTTTTGAAGGTGTGGTGGCAGAACTAGCTCCAACACAGAACCGGGCCTGCATCCTTCCCAGCTGCCAGCAGAGTTACCCAGTGCACCGTGATGGAAAGGTAACGTCCCTGACCATGCCTGCTGGACAATGAATCAGCGGTAATATGAACCTTGTTATTGACCGCCCTGTCTAAGGAGGCCAAAACATTGCCTTCCACATGACGGTTGAGAGCTGGAATGGCCTTACATGCAAATACATTTCTTTTTGGAATCTGCCACTGTGGTATAACACATTCCACAAATTCATGAAAGGGGGCAGAGTCTACCAGCTGAAAAGGCAGCAGTTGTAGTGCTAGCAATTTGGCCAAGCTAGCATTTAGACCCTGAGCATGTGGATGGCTAGGGCAGTATTAGAAGGAGGTGTTAATTCAGTTCTGTTTATTTTTTTTAGTTTTTTATTAATGCACAGTGCAGAGATGTTGTAACTGATGGCTCCTCCCTCCTAGTACAGTATATTAATATGCTATATTTGCATAAAGGAGCTAAACCCATAACTGCACATAATAGTAGGGCTCCTCCTAACCCCATCCTGTGTTCTCATTTCCTATTTGTTGATAGCTACATTTTAGAAACAATTACAAGAGGCATGGAGAAGAGATTTTTTGACACATAGAAAACAAAAAAGATTGTTATATTTGGATAGCACTCAACATTGTTTTTTCTAGATATGGGTTAATGCTGGTTGTTTCTTGGGACTTCAGTCATGATCCTTCCCATTAGAGTTTCTGGATCTGCACTTCTTCTAGATCATAGAGGCTCTTTTGTATCAAGAAGACTCTCAGTACACCAGGTAAACTCCCCAGATGTAAAATAGGTGCGGGTATTTTACCACCCCACTCCCCTTCCCTCTCCTTTGTGTCCTTCTCCCCCCCCCCCGAGTGCCTTTTCTCTTTGTTGTCTTTTGTTTTTTTCCTTCCTATCTCCTCCTCCTTTCTCTCTCTTTCCTTGGGGGCTTCTGCTTGTCCCCTCCACTTTTCCAAATATGTGCCTTTGGACCTTGATCATTTTCTCAGACCCATGGCCTGTGCCGCGGGGTCGTACCTTGAGCTTGTATTCTATATATTTGACCTGTCTTGAGTTCATTCCTTGATGATCTATGTAACATTATGTCTCTCAACTGAACCCCCTACGTGGGAAAACTGTTGATTTGCACCTGTGCTTATTTTTTTGTTCATCTCTCAATAAAAAATATTATACCAGAAAATAGGAGGAAAATACAAAAAGGAGTGCAAGAATCCTCATTAAGGGAAACGTATAGTGTTTGAGGTTACTTTATACATGCTTTACAGACGATCCTTAACCCAGCCATTGTAAAATGGCAGTTGCTTACAGACCTTAATAACTCAAGCTGACAACTACTCATATCTACATGAATCAGCAATGACTTGCCCACTATCAGGCAGATCTGTCCAAAAGTTTCAAAAAATGATACAGCATGCAGAAAATGAAACACTTATTTCTGGGCTCACGCTTTTAGAGTTGGATGTTCGGGTTCGTCTGGTTTGGCCGAACTTCGCGGAAAAGTTCGGGTTCGGTACCGAACTTGACCCCGGGCGCCGAACCCCATTGAAGTCAATGGTGACCCAAACTTTTGGGCACAAAAATGGCTGTACAAAAGTTATGGAAAGGACTAGAGGGCTGCAAAAGGAAGCAAAATGGGGGTAAGAGTAGGACAAGTGCCCTGCAAACAAATGTGGATAGGGAAATAACTTAAAATCACATAAAAAAAATAGAAATGGGAGGAGGAGGAGGATGTGGAGTAGGAGCCTAGAGGTTGACTAGGCTGTGACCGTGGCAGTGTAGGTGGAAGTGGCAGTGGAGGAGGAGGAGGTAGCCAACACTGTTTTTGTTTGTTTGGTTTTTTTTCTAATTGGGGTAGCCCCCAAAATATTGAGACATATTAAAAAAAAACAAGTATACCAATGGCTGTGTGAGGCCGGTCTAAATGTCTATTCTGCACAAGGTACAGACAAGTCTTGTCGGATCCATGCCTGGTTCATTTTAATAAACGTTAGCTTGTTCACGTTGGCTCTTCAAAGGCGGCTGCGCTTGTCTGTGATAACGCCCCCTGCCGTACTAAACACACATTCAGACAATACACTGGCTGCAGGGCAGGCCAGCACCTCCAAGGCATAAAGGGCAAGCTCAGGCCATGTGCCCAATTTGGAGACCCAGAAGTTGAATGGGGAAGACCCATCAGTCAGTACGTGTAGGCGTGTGCACACATACTGTTCCACCATGTTGCTGAAATGCTGCCTCCTGCTAAGACGTTGCCTATCAGCTGGTGGTGCTGCTTATGCTTGTTGTGGCGGGCTGCTGACAAAGCTTTTCCCCATTTCAGCCATGCTAACCCTACCTTCTGAGGTGCTGGTGGTGGCACAGCTGCGTTGGTGACCTCTTCCTCCTCCTCTGTCTTGTGCTTCCACTGAGCCCCCGGTGTCATTTGGGAATGCCCTCAGCAGCGCATCTACCAGTGTGCGCTTGTAGTCGCGCATCTTCCGATCACGCTCCAGTGAGGGAATTAAGGACGGCACATTGTCCTTGTAACGGGGATCCAGCAGGGTGGCCACCCAGTAATCAGCACAAGTTACAATGTGGGCAACTCGGCTGTTGTTGAGCAGGCACTGCATCATGTAGTCGCTCATGTGTGCCAGGCTGCCCAGAGGCAAAGACAAGCTGTCCTCTGTGGGAGGTGTATCATCTGTGTCCTCCGTATCCCCCCAGCCACACTCCAGTGATGCCCACGAGCTGCGTTGGGTGCCACCCTGCTGTGAACACGGTTCCTCATCATCTTCCTCGTCCTCCTCATCCTCCAGAACTGGCTTGAAAATTTTTTACCTGGCCTATGCTGGTGCAGGAACCCACCCTCCGAGCCACTTGTGAATGACTGGCCTGATAACCTTGGAAATGACCCCTCCTCCTTCCTCCCTCTCTTCCTCCTGTGCCACATCCTCTTCTATCATGCCCGAAGTGTTTTTTCAAGGATACATAGCAGTGGGATAGTAACGCTGAGAACAGCGTCATCGGCACTGGCCATGTTGGTGGAGTACTCGAAACACCGCGATATGGTACACAGGTCTCACATGGAGGCCCACTCGTTGGTGGTGAAGTGGTGCTGTTCCGCAGAGCGACTGACCCGTGCGTGCTGCAGCTGAAACTCCACTATTGCCTGCTATTGCTCGCACAGTCTCTCCAGCATGTGCAAGGTGGAGTTCCACATTGTGCGCATGTCACATAGGAGGCGGTGCAGCAGCAGGGTGAGAACGCCGAAAGCGCGCACAGACGGCCCACACTTTCTGCAGAAGCTCTGACATATTCGGGTAGTTTTTTAGAAATTTCTGCACCACCAAATTCAGCACATGCACCAGGCAAGGGATGTGCATCAAACCGGCTAGGCCCGGAGCTGCTAAGAGATTTCGCCCATTATTGCACACCACCAGGCCAGGCTTGAGGCTCAGTGGCAACAACCACTCATCGGTCTGTTGTTCAATGCCCGTCCACAGCTGCTGTGCAGTGTGGGGTATATCCCCCAAACATATCAGTTTTAAAACAGTCTGCTGTCGTTTCCCCCTGGATGTGCTGAAGTTGGGGGTAAAGGTGTTACGCTGACCGGATGAGGAGGTGGTAGAGGAGGAGGAGGAAGCACAGTAGGAGGAGGAGGCAACAGGAGGTAAAGAGAAATGCCTTGCAATCCTCGGTGGTGGAAGGACATGCGCCAAATGGCTCGCTGCCTTAGGCCCGCCCACCACTACATTTGCCCAGTGTGCAGTTAGTGAGATATAGCGTCCCTGCCCGAGCTTACTGGTCCATGTATCAGTGGTTATGTGGACCTTGCCACTGATGGCATTGCGCAGTGCACACTTGATCTTGTCCCCGACTTGTTTGCGCAGGGAAGGGATGGCTCGCCTGGAAAAGTAGTGGCGGCTGGGTACCACGTACTGTGGGATAGCCACCGCCATCAGGTTTTTGAAACTGTCCGTGTCCACCAGACGGAATGACAGCATTTCAAAGGCCAGGAATTTTAAAATGCTGGCATTCAGGGCCAGGGATCGTTGATGGGTAGGGGGTACTTCCTCTTTCTCTCCAGTGTTTGGGAGATGGGCAACTGTAAGCTTGCGAGAGACCATGTGAAAATGCTTGGGGACGGTGGCGGACATGGTGGCGTTGCTGTCATATCGTCTGTTTGCTGGGTGGCAGGTGACACTGTCACTGTAGAGGTGGAGGAAGAGGTCGAGGCAGCAGCAGAAGAGGAAGCAGGAGGAGGCCGAGACCTTTCTTGGAGTTTAAGGTAATTATTCCAATGCAGCTTGTGCCTTGAATTTAGATACCTGGTCATGGGGGTTGTGCTCAGGTTGAGAACATTTATGCCCTGGCTCAGGCTATCATTGCACAGCTTGAAAACCACTCGTGTCTTGTCGTCAGCACATTGTCTGAAGAACTGCCACGCGGGAAACGCCTTTGAGCTGCCTTTGGTCTGCTAGGTCCCTGGGTGCGGTGGGTAGTAGGAGGCCTACTGTCTAGGGGATGCTCGCTCCGCTTTTGCAACCTGCTTCCTCTTTTGCTGTGCTGGTGCCTCTGTGCGACCACCACCTCTTCCTCCAAACTCCACACGTCACTCGCATGACCCTCATTCCATGTGGGGTCTAGGACCTCATCATCCTCCACATCATCTTCCACCCACCCTTCACCACTGCCCTCCTTGTCAGTCTGCAAACTGAGGCAAGCTGCAGCAGTTGGCACCTGTGTTTCATCATCATCAGAAATGTGTTGCGCTGGTGTTTCCATGTCCTCATCCTGCAACAGAAGTGGTTGGGCATCGGTGCACTCAATGTCTTCCACTTCTGGGGCAGCGCTATGTGGATGGCCCACGGAAAGCACACCAGGAGAGTCATCAAAAAGCATAAGAGTCTCTTGCAGGACTTGGGGCTCAGACTGCTTGGCTAATTTACAAGGGGCTAAGGTGAAAGACAGATGGCTATGGGGTTCAGGTGCCAACTCTGAGCTTTCATCAAGGGACCGGGAGGGAGACAATGTGAAGGAACTGGAGGCATTGTCAGCCACCCAATCTACTATTGTCTGGGGGCCGAGCTCCAGCATGGACGCATAGCCGAGAGCTCCGTCCGACCACCGGGGAAAAAAATCAGACACAGCCGCGGAATCGAAGAGACTGCATGCTACAAAAGACCCTCCTGCAGCCGTGACACCCGGGGACACTGCAGGGATGTCCAAATGCAGGAACGAGCCTGCACAAGTGGTAAAAATCCCAGAGTACTTCTCCATCCCCAGAGGCCTACAGCAAGATGGCGCTAGCACGAGTAGGGAACAGCAGGCAGAGACGGAGGCCGCGCTGACACAGAGGAAAAGCCTACAACTAGGTAACCACCACAAAAGCACTCACAGGGACACACAGGCTGAAGACAACAGCCCCACAACAAGGAGCCCAGCCAAATCTAAGCCCCGCAGGGACTCCATATCTGGGCAGAAGGAGACAGGGGGCATGGAGGTGGGAGAGACCCTGGCCTGCAATGAGGCCGGATCCTGCAGCAAAGTTGATCCGATTGCAATCTTCCCCACAACAGGCCAGCCAGTATCCGATATAATGTTGAAAGACATGCTGATGTCCCTCAGAGCTTCTCTGGCAACGGACCTAGTGAGCAATATACAACAATGCCAGAAAGAAGTAGCATCACTAGGAAACAGAGTAAGCACAATGGAGGACAGAATGGGGGATTACATCACGCCCTTTAATCTACTGGTAGATGCCCACAACTCACACAAGGAAGAAATAACATGGATGAAGGACAAAATAGCAGACTTAGAAGACAGAAGCAGAAGGCACAATATACAAATAAGGGGGATACCAGAGTCAGTCCCCAGCCAACAGCTGCAACAGTTTGCCTTGACCTTATTCTCCACAATGGCCCCATACTTAACCCTGCATGACCTAACAATCGACAGGATACACAGGGTGCCTAAACCCTCATTCTTGCCTGCCAAGACCCCCAGAGATGTCCTCCTAAAAGTGCACTACTACTACATAAAAGAACTGCTACTGTCCAACTACAGGAAGGCTGGAAGCCTCCCCGAGCAGTACTCCTCACTACAACTACTCCCTGACCTCTCTAAACACACCCTGCAGTGCAGACGCAACTTGGCAATTATCACAAAAGCGCTAAGAAATCATGCCATACCCCACAAATGGAGATATCCGGCCACTCTATCTATTACACACAATGAGGTCACCACGGCAATATCCTCATTAGAGGATGGACTATCAGCCTTACGTGAGTGGGGTATACTCCCTGACCTACCACAGCCCAAACAGGGACCCCAACACATACCCCAATCTGACAACGAATGGCGTATAGTCTCAAGGAAGAAACCTCCCAAGAATCGTAACAGAAGCCGCTCTCATCAGCACTCCTCTAAACAACACAATTCCCCCTCAGGTCACTAACCGGAATACTTCCAGTTTGACACCCCTGCCTACCTTAGCAAATCCAGATTTGCATTCAGATCGTATGTTAGATCTTGTTTTTTTATCTTTGCGTATGTTACTATTAAGAAGCTCACATCAGATATCTTGTACTATTCCTAACCTTTCTTTCCTTCGTTCGGTACATGGCATGGAGCCCATTGTCCATAAAGACTCCAACTTCAAGTTCCTTGGGGACCAACCACCAAGTCTGACTCTGAGCAACGCTGATAAGGCGACACCAGGACCTCAAAAAATGAGGAAAGGAGGGAACTATGGGGAGTTAGGGGAGGAGCGGGACATGGACCTCTAAATCCGTGATTGGATTGGGGTCTCCCAATAGAGCCGTCACACCCGTGTAATGGTGGGGTTCACCTTTGACCTGATATGGTTGACTAAAATGGGGTAAGCAGAAAAGTGTCTGCTTAAAAGGTGGTCATATATTCAAAGAACATAGGGATAACCCTGCGGCATAAATATGGGTAAATACAAAAATTCTTTATTAGACAGAGGGTAAGTAGCTGCATGGAATAAACATAACATATATAACATTTAAAATTATGCACCCCTGGTAACCGTATATGTCAGACCATAGCTAAATGCACATCCAGTTGAATTTTCAAAATTATGCTCCCATGTTTCTGGGTAACGCGGGTAA
>BLSH010346293.1:151992-162280 GCA_018402905.1 Glandirana rugosa | reverse complement strand
TTTATTTTACTAAAAATAAAAAAATGTTAACCTAAACATAAAATCGTTTTTGCTTCTTTTTGACCAATAAAACTTTTTAACAGCGAGAAAACAATAAATCTCACCGTTAGTGTTTACTACGTCTCCTCTAGTTTATAGTGGTTTTCTTTTGAGATAAACACCCATTTTTTCCTGCGTTTAAAACAAACCCATGTTGCAGTGTGCTGGCGCGTTAACAGTCAATTTCGTTGCGTCACGGTTTAGCGTTTTTCACGAGTCCCACTTCAGCCCCGGAAGGAATTCACGCTTTAGGACCTGAGCACTTTTTGCGATTTGGCACTGCGTTGCTTTAACTGACAATTGCGCGGTCGTGTGACGTTGTACCCAAACAAAATTTGCGTCCTTTTTTACCCACAAATAGAGTTTTCTTTTGGTGATATTTGATCTCCTCTGCATCATTTGTGATTGCCACTCTAAATAACAAAAGAGCGACAATTTTTCAAAATAACCAGTTTTTCTTCGTTTTTGCTAAAATACAAATCCAATTGTAAAAAAATAAAAATCATTTTATTTACTTGTTTTTGGACAATTTATATTCTTCCTCCTATCTTTGTTTAAAAAAAAAAATGCAATCGGCGTTTATTGTTTTGTTTGCGCAAAAGTTGCTGTGTTTAGGGATGATGCAAATGAATTTCTGGAGTTGTATTTTTTACATTTTTTACTAGTAATGGCAGCGATCTGCGATTTTTAGCGGCACTGCAATATTGCGGCAGACATGTCGGACCATTTAGACATTTTTTTTGGACCATTGGCATTTATACAGCGATCAGTTGTCTAAAAATGCACTGCTTACTGTAGAAATGCCATTGGCAGTGAAGGGGTTAACCTGGAGAGCATTAACTGTGTTCCCTATGGGGAGTTCTAACTGTATGGGGGCTGGGCTGCCAGGGGGAGGGAAGTGATCATGGTTTCCATATACAGGAAGCCTGTGATCACCGTCCTTCCCCCTCTGTCCGAACGGAGATCCATGTTTACATACACAGGCCTCCGTTCTTTCACTGCAGAGGGGCCATTGCGGGTAGCCAGTGGCGATCGAGTCCGCCCTACCCGCTCCCTGACCCCCCAGAACACAGTGAGCTTGCGAGAGTGCCTCCGGCAGCACGCACGCGCTCACAATGCTAGTCATCGCAGCTGCCATCAGGTGAGGGCAGTTTGCATTAACGAACTACTTTGCCGCTGTCACGCTGTGGCGGGCAGGTGGCAAGTGCTTAAATATCGTGCTTGGGGGGTCCCCTTAGTATGGATCTCTGTGATGTTTAGAACATTGGCACCACAAAATGACATTTGTAAAGGAAAAATTGTCATTTAAAATCGGTCGTGGCTAGAATGTATTGCTGGTTCCCTGCAATATAGATAAAGATCACTGAAAAAGCATTGCGTTGGGGGTCTCCCCAAACCATACCAGGCCCTTCGGGTCTGGTATGGATTTTAAGGGGAACCCCACGCCAAATTGTTAAAAAAATGGTGTTGATGTCCCCCCAAAATCCAAACCAGACCCTTATCCAAGCATGCAGCCCTGGCATGGCAGGAGGGGTGGTGAGTGCGCCCCTCTGAATCTTACCAGGTCACATGTCCTCAACATGGGGAGGGTGCTTTGGGGTCTGGTTTTGTTTTTGGGAGGACCCCTGTGCCTGTTTTTTGTTGACTATACCTGAGGGGCCTGGTTTGGATTTTGGGGTGCCCTTATGCATTTTGTCAAATTAAATTGAGCGTGGGGTTCTCCTTTAAATACTTACCAGACCCAAAGGGCCTATTATACGTCTGGGGGTGTGACCCTACTCCGTTTTGGGGGTTTGACTTAGGCATGGCGTTCCCCTTAAACTCAAGGACACACCTGCAGCACCCCATAATATTGAATATGCATGTACCATTGCATAAATTTACAAACTTCATAGTATGGAAGCCCCAAAAAGGTTGGTAATCAGTGTCTGCATCATTTTCAACATCCAATGCAAATTTGAAGAAGGTGACACCTGGGAATCAAACCCATGGAACCAACTGTGAAAGGTAGATGAGCTAACCACTATACCACCCAGCTGGGTGCAAGTAAACATACAAAATCCAAGTAATAATGTTTGCCTGATTTAAATTGGAGCTAATAAAGGTTTAAATTCTCATAACAACCATACTCATACTGATGTGGCATTACCTATTAGCGGTTTGTCTATTTTCTGCATATGCTGCTGAGTAGAATGCACGCTTTCAGTAGGTGATACAATCTGGGTCATTTTAAGTCATTTGAACACAATTATATTGAGAAAATACATTTACTACTGTTTGCTGGTGTCACTATTTGATCTTATAGGCATGGCGTTCCCCTTAAAATCAAGAGCACACCTGCAGCACCCCATAATATTGAATATGCATGTACCATTGCATAAATTTACAAACTTCATAGTATGGAAGCCCCAAAAAGGTTGGTAATCAGTGTCTGCATCATTTTCAACATCCAATGCAAATTTGAAGAAGGTGACACCTGGGAATCAAACCCATGGAACCAACTGTGAAAGGTAGATGAGCTAACCACTATACCACCCAGCTGGGTGCAAGTAAACATACAAACATGTACCATTGCATACATTTACAAACTTCATAGTATGGAAGCCCCAAAAAGCTTGTTAATCAGCATCATTTTCAACATACAATGTAAATTGGAAGCAGGTGACACCTGGGAATCAAACCCATGGAACCAACTGTGGAAGGTTGATGAGCTAACCACTACACTACCCAGCTGAGCAGAATTAAACATATAAAATCCAAGTAATAATATTTGCCTGGTCTTCATCTTACAGTGTTTGCTAAATGTACATTTAAAAACGAAGACATTCAACAATCTGATTGCATGATGCGTTCGCAGCTTACGTCTAGGAATTTGAACAAAGAGGTCACATACATGGTTATTTGAAAACATTTTTATTTATTCAAGCCACTCATGGAGCAATGTAGCCAGCCACGGCTTTTTGCACCATGTACAAATTTGGGAAACATGCAGGACTCTGATATCTGGTACAGGTTCTTGACCAAACAAGAAGCAATTATGCACCCCCACCAGCTGAATACAGGAAATGCATGATTTGGTTGCTGGGCAGCTTCCAAGCCACATCTGATGTGCCAGGCTATTTATGCAGGTCGTAGATGCCAGTTCTTGCCTTGTATCACAAACAATCCACTTTCCACAAATGAAGATGAGTGCAGGATATAAAGGTGCCTTTCTACCACCTTGAACCAAAAGCAGTACCACTCCTGTAAAATGTGAACAATGGATAATTGACATTTCATCATGACAATCAATTCTCAGTGCAGCCTAGCTTGAGTTTATGTTACAGTTTTTTCCAGACCAGGACTGATGTTAGCAATGATTGCCCTAGAACATGTTTTACAAAGGCAGAAGTATTTGTACCTTCATGGCTTCTATGTATGAATGTAACAAATAGTCTCTAGCCAGCAGCCCCCACAGCCACTCAAATACTTACCTGAGCTCCATCACTGTGCACTAATGGGCACAAGAGCCTTGGCTGTATGTGTACTCATTCTTCAGATTAGCAGAGGCAGCAGTAACTGCTATTGGCTAACAATGTATGGGGTGGAGGTCAGAGCTAGGAGTGTCTATGTTGCCAGCCATGCACAGAGGTGGCTCATCAGCAAGGCTTGGGTGCCCTCCAAAACAAGCTGTGTGCTCTGTGTGCACTTGACTGGGTTAGGGCCCAGGAACTCCAGCATCATCACCCATTAAAAGAAAGATCATACCTGCTCTGTTGCTAACCACTGCAGTGAGCTGGTAAGTTCAAGATTTGACTTTTTTATCCAATACAAAAACGTAAGATAAGATTTCAAAACACACCTGTGACGCAAGACAGTCATCCCAAAAAGATTCCCAGGGTACATGCCATGGCTGCCTAAACAGACTGATCCTCTGAAAATACAAAAACACATTTAGATACTTAGCTGAGGTTCTTGTTCCTTTAACATATATACAGGTGGCACAGACAAAAGCAAACACCTGCCAGGTGTTCCACTCCCTCTCCACTCTCTTCAAAATTGGCACACATTTGAGAAAAGAGTTTAGTGTTAGTGGGCAAGCAAACAGTGTTCGTCATGTTGACTACACACTAGATAAAGGGTCAACCCCAACTGGTATATGTTTGTTAGCATCTGGGTTTCTGTGATAACTAGCCTGCAAAGTTGGTATTTTTACACATTTTCAATCTGTAGCTATGTTCTAAAACGTACCTGTAAAGTAGCCAGCAATCAATCGATTCCAGGTGCCAATCTCGCCAGTTGTGTTTTGGTCCCTAGGGACTGGCAGCTGATGGACCTCTGGCTCCCTCTCCTCATCAAGCTCCCATGAATCACCCCTTGCAAGGCACATGTTGTGCAAAATGCAACAGGCAAGGATGAGCCTGGAAGCCTTTGGAGGAGAGTACAGTAGCTCCCCCCCAGGCCTGGCCAAGCAGAGAAACCGGGACTTCAGTAAGCCAATAGTAAGCTCAACAATGTTCCCGCTTCTCCGCAAGGCACTATTGTAGCAATGTTGTGGCTGGCCCTGGGGGTACCTGATTGGAGCCATTAGCCACGTCAGCTGCGGATAGCCAGCATCCCTTGGAAAATAAACAAAACAGCAAACAGTAGTCCTTCCCATCCCTTTTTGTGACCATAGATGCCTATCTACAAAATGGGAGACAAGGAAGAATGTATTAGGCCAACCTGGTTTTTAAGCTGTAAAAATGTTCAAACGATCAAAAACGGCCAAAAACAACCAAAAATGCTATAGAACGCAGATCCCCAACATTTTTGGACGTTTTAGACCAATTGAGTAAAATAAAAAATGAAAAAAAAAACGCTGGCCCTTTAAAAACGCACAAAAAATTGCAACAAAAGGCAAAAAAAAGGCGGTAATATAACACCGGTAAAAGGTGCAAAAATTACAGATAGACCTCTTTCACACTGAGGCACTTTACAAGTGCTATTTAGCCAAAAAAAAAAAAAAGCTCATGTAAAGAGCCTCAAAAGTCACTCCCCATCCACCCCAAGCCTGAGTGCTTTCACGCTGTTGCGATCCGCTTGCAGGACTTTATAAATAGTCCTGCAAGCAGCATCTTTGGAGCGGTGTGGTGAGCGGTAATATACCGCTCCTCCACCGCCCCTGCCCATTGAAAACCATGAGCAGCGCTTCCAAATCGGCTGCACACCACCTCGGAAGTGCAGAGAGTGGGCACTTTTAACCCCGTTTTAACCCCTTGAGGGGGGTTCAAAGTGCCCCACTCCTGCAGCCTTAGCGCCACTCTAACAGCAGTAAATCCCCGCTGTGACTAGCGGGGATTTACAGCTAATGCCCCACTGCCCCCAGTGTGAAAGTGCCCATAAGCTACATACATTTTTGGATGTTTTTTTTTTTAAAGTCCTATGTGCATTAAGCAGCACATACATTTATTTTGTACCATATCTTGCACCATGTTTAGCCTAAACCTACATTGACTCATTCCTACATCAAATTACTCCTTGTTCATGTGGGAATACCATTGTAATGACTAGTGTGTTCAGCTTCTGTGGAGGGGGCAAACCTTTCCAGCTTGCTGCACATTAATGTTATTAGCTAGAGACAACCTCTCTAATGTTCCTGGGATGAGCAGCCAGGCTGGGTGCACACAAGTGGATCAAGATGTCAGCTTGTGTCCAACCAAGGTGCATATACATTGCGTACAAATCTGTTTCTCTGTGTTGAGCCTCTAATTTTGCCAACCATGTATGTCTGTATGTAACTTTACATTTGAGTTTTAGATAAAAAAAAATATATTGTATCAATAAGCCACCCGGGTGGCATTTGGCCACATTCAAATTTCCTGAAGAGTCCAGACTGCTTCAAGATGTAGGCATCATGGCAGGACCCTGGGAAAGCTGCTTGGACACTCATAATCCGCTACCTGGCGTCACAGACAACTTGGACATTGAGGGAGTGGTACTGTTTTTGGTTCCGATAACCAACTACACTAATCCTGGGGGCCCTGATTGCCACATGTGTACAATTAATGGCCCCCAGGATTTGTGGCATTTGAGCATGGTGGTAGAAAGCCACCTTCACGTAATTCCACTCATCTTCATTTTGTGGCCAGTGTATAAATTGTGGTACAAGGTCAAGAATGGCATTTATGACCTGCATAAACACCCTGGACGCTGTGGGTTGGCTTATGCCCATAATACTTGCAGAAGTGGCTAGGAAAGCTGCCTCGTCCCAAGATATATAAGGTCCCCAATAGCCTGACACAGCATCACTGCGTTCTGTCATTGGTGCGATTTTCTCCTGTATGAGGTGGTAGAGGTGCATAATTGCTGGTCTCCTTAAGCGAAACCTGCTCCAGATATCAGAGTCCTGCATGTTTTCCAAAAATGCCCGTGGGGCAAAAAGTCGTGGCTGGCAAAGATGAAACAGAGGTGCCGCAATATCCTGGGCTGCCTCACAAAAGGCACCCACTGCCAGCGCTCTGTGCCAATGATATTAATACCACTGCCATATATATATATGCTAATGCACACAAGTGTGCATATAAGCACATTTGCATACAAACATATACTTGTGATGCCCACATATATGGCTGTTTGTGCATTGATGCACATATATATGGCTGTGTGTACATTGTTGAGCATATATATATGGCTGTGTATGCACAGATATATGAATGTTTTTTTAGATTTCCAGGACCCTAATTTTTAGTCAAAACCATTGGAGCAACACTTGTCTAACATCCTCCCAGCACCGGAACTTCCAGGTGATCACAAAGTTCTGGGTCGGTGAGGGCCGGTTCACACTGCTCCAACCTTGGAGATAGCATATGATTCACACACTGCAGTGTGACTCGTATGCAAGCTCTGTGCAATACGAATTCAGCCATAGAGATTGCTTTGCAAATTCAGACATACAATCGGAGCAAACACACAGCTCCTTTTTTTTAACACAGGGTCAGAATTGGAGCACAGGGATGTTTACATCATGCAATAAGACTCCTGTGTGAGTTTGCACTGCGATATGTGAACTGATTTGGGGCTGTGATTACCTTTGTACGGTCACTCCCCACAGTTCACATAGAGAAGTGTGAACTGCAACCAGGAGACAAGCGATAGAAAGTAATAGTAATAGAAACAACAAGCAAGGAGGTCAATAATTGATATTTATTTTGCAAGCATAAAAACACAATTATATACACACATTCAGTTCCTACCATTTAAATATTAAAACTAAAAATGGTGAATGACACAAAAATGAAAACCCTTAGGTTGGAACAGTCCTGCTCATAGGAGCTTACAATCTAAAATAGTTAGAAACCTTACAGTGGACACCAACACACAACACATTTTGAACAGCAAAACTGAGAAAACGTAGTCATGACAAAGCTTCACAACTTAATATTAAGAACATATTCTAACACCTACCGCCACACCAAATTCTACACACATACATTGGTTAGTCTGTTCAGTTATAAGCTGCATTTCCATGTACATGATTAAGCAATGAGATCAAACAATCAGCAGATTCTCCCAAACTATGAATGCATGGTAAGGCATAAACAATACACACAACAATTGACAGAATCACCACAGAAAACCAGTTTTGATGGTCAAAATACACAATAATTTCAGCAAACAGCTCTAGTGAGGCATTACTCATTATGCACAAGAGCATTACCCCCACAAAAACCACAGGAAAAAGAAACAGGCCTCTTCTCAGACCCGACCAAACAGAGGCTAGCTACGGCAGGCCTTTATATAGGATAGCTTGTATTTTTAGCATTGACACACCCAATGGAAGTACCTGCCCACCAGTGTCATTCAATCTGTCTCTTCATGAACGTTTCAAATGCTTACACCTGAAGAGCAGTAACACCACATGCAAAATGTTATGGTTTACACTGCACAGATCCATGTGGTTTGAATAATGTTGGTTTGTTTATGTGCATGCAAATGGACTAAGAGCCCATACACATTATTAGACTTTGTTTATATTTTTGTGTTCTTATATAACTAAACCATGTAGTGTAAGGACCTGCCTGATTGCATACACATTTAAACTCTTAAGGTTTGCCCTCATATTAAAGGGTCTGGGTCAATTTGAATTTAAAGATCTGTCGCAAATCTAATAGTGTTTATGGGGTCTTAAGCCTCGTACACACGGTTTGACGGTCGTACAAGGGAGTTGTATGAGCAAACTAGAAAACTTGGTCGTACCAACAAGCGCTCATACGACCGTTGTATCGTGTGTACAGAGCAGTTGGTACAACAAGTTGTATTGTGCAAAACACGCATGCTTAGAAGTCAGGAATGGCTGGATGCTAATTAAATGCACCTGAACATTCTTCTGTTGTCGTACAATGGTGTAGTGCAGTCAGTATGCTAGATACAACAGCCAACATACGATTTGCGATGATTGTACGTACGATCATCGTCCTGTGTGTACAAGGCATTAGTCCATAGCCATGCTCAGCATACTAAGAAATATGCCTTTGTAAGGTCAGGCACTGATGTTGGACGAGAAGGCCTAGCTTGCAGTTTCCACTCTAATTGATCCCCAAGGTGTCCTATTGTATTGGAGTCAGGAGTCCAGGCCAGTCAAGTTTAACCACCCCAAACTCCTTCACCCATGTCTTTATGCACTGGTCCAAATAAATAGGTGGAGGGGGTATTCTGATGTGATTTATTATTTCAGCAGTTGTTTTTGGCCTCTTAGTTCCAGTGAAGGGAACTGATCAGCATACCAACACATTTGGACAATTTCCTGATCTGAAGTTTGTAGGACCAGTTTGGGGATGGCCTGTTCCTATTCCAACATGACTGCACACCAGTGCAAACAGCAAGGTTCATAAACACAATAAAAAAACTTTTTGCTGAATTAGAGCATAGACTGCAAGCTAGGCCTTCACATCCAGCATCAGTTCCTAACCTCACAAATGCTCTTCTGGAAGAATGGTCAAACATTCCTATAGACACACTCCTAAACCTTGTGGACAGCCTTCCCAGAAGAGTTGTGGCTGTTGTAGCTGCAAAGGGGGTGCCAAATCTTATTTTCACACAATGGACTAAGACTGGGCTGCTATTAATGTTCATGTGTGTGTGTAAAGGCAGCCGTCCCACTACTTTGGCCTAGATAGTGTATCTGAGAAGATTTGCAATGGTGGCGTAACCCTCCTACCCAAAAATACAACATTTTGACTGAAAGAGAAGTTAGGCCAGTATTCCCAAGTTATTTTTAACAACATAGGGAAATAAGAGTATTTCTCGACATTAAATAGCATGTTCACAATTGTAACCCAGAAGCTCAGTGCTGCAAGGGTGAAAAACTTTGGTGAACAACATAAGTAGAAACTACAACAGGACGCGGCTTGCGTGGGATTCAAACCCAAGAAACAAACAAAGCTAATTGGCCGAGCTACCTTCAGAGCCACTGCAAAGCTGCATAGCCACCTTATCTAAACACATCCTGCATTTCTGTGGACATATAGGTGATGGAATGACAGGAGTTAGGATTTCTACTTCAGGCTATCTATTTCAATTTTTCATCATTGAATTAAATTAATAAATTACACTAATTTGACATTTGCATAAGCAATGGTATTGTTTGTGTTTGAACAACATTACAAGTTCGGATGTATTCTTATGTATTTCTTCAGTGCTATTTGAAGTTTTTCTAAAAAAAAATAAAAAATAAAAAATTTAAATTTCCATAAGCAATGGTATTGTCTGTGGTTTGTAAAGACATCTGTGTGAGTTTAGGGAAATATTTTTGTGACATGGACAGCAGCAAAGTGAAATTGACCGAGAAAAAATAAATATTTACAGAACATGAAGAAATTTCACATTGTAGCATTCTTGAAAACAAAATAGATTCTCAAATGTGCAACATTGTTGCCAGGAGAATTTCTTTGAGCGAAAGATACATTTCTTTTCAACATGAAATTGATTTATTTGATAAAGGAACAATTGCACCATTAGAATGAATGGCAGAAACTTGCACTTGGCAAAATAACTCTCCTCTTCACTCCCAAAAAATGTGTGTAAAATATCTCACATTTTGGTATTTACTAACAACTCAAGGAATTACTCCATGAGAGTTATTTTAAGAGTTGTTTTGTGTCTGAGCATGCTCAGTTGTGCTCAACTGTGCTCTGTGCCTAGGAGTAAGGCGACGGGGTATTAATCTCTTCTCAGACTTTTTAAGATATTTCAGTGTAGAAATCACTTTTTCACATAGTTTAAATCGTGT
>BLSH010346293.1:117002-149370 GCA_018402905.1 Glandirana rugosa | reverse complement strand
TATCTGAGGTGTTGTTTTTAACTAAGTTTGAATTTTTTTTAGAATATAAAATAATTATTACTAATTTTGTGCCAATAATTTTGGTTATTATTTATACTATGTTGTAAAGCTATGATTTATAGTACATATGTCTATGGCTCTTTGGTGAATAATCTTTAGTGAAGACATGTCTATTTTGTCTCACGATGTGTTACGCAAAGTTCCAACACGTAACAAATAAAAGTAGTCCCCTTTCACCATTGTCATATAAATCATAGTTATCATTTAATAGTTTTTCTTTATGACCGGAGTCTATCAGGTGTCCGTGCGATCGTTCGGGTTCCGTCCGGACCCGGACCCGGACTTTGTCCCGAAGTTCGGACGGACCAGCAGAACCCGAACTTCCAGGTGTTCGCTCAACTCTATTTGTGACGCGTCGGATGTCGGTTTGCCCCTGTCCTCTTTTGGCGGAGTGGTTTGAGTCCAGTGTGTTCCCCATCTTCTGTGGACTATCTGAGGCCAGTATTTCTTTTTGATAATTTACTATTGATACTAAATATACTGTTACCACTTTCCCCTGATGAAAATAAACAATGCACAACCTTGAAACGCATTGTGTAGCACTCTGTTTTATCTGTACAGAAGTGATTTCTAATAAGTGGTTTCTCGGTATCTGTATACATGATATTTAGTATCGAAATGTTGTATCATATTTATTATTGGTTTTAATAACCGTGTTTTAATCATTATTAATAAAATATAAGATTTTTTTTAAGTTTGAATCAATTTTTGTTGTGGAGTCTATGCCCTATAAAGTCCCATTTGAGGGTTTGTTCAAAATGGTCTATATGTAGGGATGTGGGCATTTTCTCCACCTATCCCATTGGAGTCAAGAGTACCTTTCTATCTGGTCCATAAGTTGCCATCCTACCCCACGCTTATTGGCCAGTGGGGTCACCCATTCTATTTGGCAGCAAATAGATAGTTGGAGGGAAAATAGCAGGCCGTATCTCAACCAGTAAATTGTGTGCTCCATAACTGCCTAATAGGGGATAGGGTTTAAGATAAGATGATCCCAGAGGATCACTTTAAAGCTACTAATATGTTACAGTACAGTTATAGTTCACATTTCTCAACATGTTACATGTTACAACCCTATTTAGGGTGTAACATGTAACATGTCAAGCATCCACCACCTCTCCCTTGGTCCACCCCCTACTTGTGACAGAGGGCAGCAGACCTTCTCCCTGTACACGTTGTTACAATTTTAAAACACAGCGGCAATGCAAGGGTTCTGTGAATTAATGCCTACAAGTACTGTCAGCCATTGTGGCTGACAGCTTGTAGTTCTCAATGACTTGTGAGGGCACTAGTGAGCACTCTCATAGTGTATTGAGTTTCCTGGACTTCAGCAACTGCCTGCCCATATTGGAGGTACAGGCAGAGAGTGTACTGAGAGTCTGCAAAAGCTTGACATTACACCCACAATCTGCTGAACGGGGTGCAATGCTTTGCAGGCTCCCCCCCCCCAAAAAAAAATAAATGCACATTTTTTTATCAGCAAAAATATCTTGCTGTTGGGTGACAGGATTTGAAACACTAAACATTGTGAGCTAAGTGAACCTGTACGCACTTCTTCCTATGTAAGTGAGATCAGTAGGGGCCACCTATATCATACATTATATATTAGAACTCTGTAATGAAATAATTATAACAAAGCCAATGGTTTAGAAAGTTTTTGTATTGCGCAGGAGGGTACTGCTTGGCATAATGTCAATCCTTTTACAGTAAAAAAAGAAAAGAAAAGGAAAAAAAAAAATAAAGTAAGATCACTGGGCAATAATATAACGAGAACATGAAATACAGTCACAAGAAATGCCATTCTTTCCACATTTTAAAGCCAAAATCAAAAACAGAAAAATCAGCACAAGGAGCATAACTTAGTCAGTAGGATGTGTCCCTTGTACTGACTCTTCTTCTGTTTGTAAAAATCCCCCTCCACCCTGCCCATCACCTCCCTCCCCCACCACCTGAATATTTCAGTGCAGCAGGAGTTAATACATAAACAAGGGGCTGTCAAAGGCCAACAGGCCGACAATGCCCATCCTTTCCACCCAGCTACACTATTCATAAAAATCATGCTACAACTTCTATGAATGAAACAGGATGTAAGAATGGGGGGGGGGGGGGCTATCAGTCATGTGCTTTAGTAGCTTCTTTGAATGGAACAGCTTGGCGTAAAGTATGGGCACAGTCAGGCCCTCTTGATGAGGACCTGTGACAGCCTGTTAGTTGAATTAACCCTCACTACAATCTTCTTGGGAGGGTGTAGGACAGAGAAAGATTTTCACTAACAGAAGAGATGACTGTAGATTAGGACCCTTGTGCTGATTTTTCTGTTTGTGATTTTGGTTGCGCTTAGTCTTTAACCTTTGGGGTCAATTCACTCTATCACATCACATGAGTGGATGTGATGTGGTGCCATTCCGAATGGCACTCTAGTGCACCTTGCCTACAGATGCGGTGTGCAGTACAAAGGTGCACTGTCAGAAATGGTACATGCACCTTTTTATGTGCAATTTGGTACATTCAAATGCATGGCCTGCCTTAACGTAGTACACAGCAATGCACAGTAATACACCGTAAAATGCACTGTAATGCACTTGTGTGAACAAACCACAATGGAGGGAATGTGTCCTTAGTAAATGCTTTAAACACTTTGCACAGCATTTGTTAACCATGTATTAATGTTTTGCCACTGCCACCACACATATTGTAAAAAAAAGTCTTGTTCCAAGGTCCTACATATACTGTATGTGCACAAGCATTTTTTTGCTGGAAGCGTGCTCCGTAGCACACTCCTAGCACAGAGACTGAACTGTCGCCAATAGCTTCTGGTCTCATACTAATGTTTGGGAGCTGGGATTACCTGCTCTTGATCATGTGATTACTGTGATTGATAACCTGTGATTGGCTCTTATAGTGATCAATCAGTTAAAATGGTCCTGTACTCTCTTTCACCTTCAGAATAAAGCAAAGATACATTTATCTTTTTTTATTTTTTTTTTCCATAAATTTTATTGAAGCATAACATAAGGTTACATGTTCTCATTCAGCAAGTAAACATAAGATACTCCATCAGGCATATCTTGGTCAAACATTTATATATTCATATAACTGAATAATCACGATTGAGCATATCTAAGCCTTTAGTTAGGAAGCCATGTTCAAAACAGTGTTGCACGGATATTATGATATTACAATATCAGCATTGTCAGATGAATTATATATATTGCGTTACAAGTGTTGTCTGGCCTTACTGTCGGGAGATGAAGTCGTAAAGAGGTGAGGAGTATCAAAACTGGTGTAGGTGGAATCAATTGTATAGGGGTGTGTGTGGGGGGGGATTAGTGGGACTGAGAAGGAAAAAAAAGAGGGGAGGAGGCAAGGTAGTGAATGGGGATGATGGTGGTAGGGGGGTTATTGCCCCATCGCTCTGGCCCAGCCACCAGACCGGTAGGGAGGGGAGTCTATGTAGGTTTTGTGTATATTACCAATTCCCCTCTTCCCATTCCACCTTTCCTCTGTTGGGAGGGAGATTTGGGATCTGATATGGGTGGCCCACCCTCTTTCTGCCCCTGTTTGGGGGAGGGTGGCTTAACCATTTCGTCCAGGCGGCTGAAGTGTTTTCAGGATGTGTGTTAGAGGGGGTTATAGTTTGTGGGGTATGGACTGCGCCTGGGGGTGGTTTAGGTGGAGCCCATGAAAGTTTTATATCTATCGGAGGTACAAAAATGGTTCCAGCAGGCCCATGTTCGTGAATATCTATTTGGGCAATCTTGGGCAATCGCAATTAGTTCTTCCATTTCCGCAGTTTTACCTACTCGTGTGAGCCATTCCTTGATAGTGAGGGGGGGGGCTAGATCCCCAGTGGAGGGGAATACACATTTTGGCTGAATGTATTAATGGTGGAATCAGGGTTTTGCGATAGTGATGTATGGGGATGTCTGAATGGTGGAGGAGGAATTGTGCTGGGGTGTTGTCTAGTGTGTATGTAGATATGTGTTATGAGTTCTCTGACCTGGTTCCAGAATGGTTGGATTAAGGGGCATGACCACCATATGTGTGTCAAGGTACCTGTCCCATCGGAACACCTCCAGCACTTGTTTGAAAGAGCCGGGTTAATTTTATGAAGCAATACTGGAGTTCTGTACCAGCGGAACAGCACCTTGTAGCTATTTTCCTGTGTTGAGACATTTAAGGGGATTTGTGTGAAAGTGTGGATATGCGTTCCCACTGTTCTTCTGTCAGAGTAATATTTAGCTCTCTTTCCCAGTTTGTGCATATTGTAGTGGGTTTCATAGGGTAGTTAGAGGATAGAGTGTTGTAGATGGTGGATATCAGGTGTTTCTGAGGGGTAGTTTGTATACATAATTGTTCAATTGGGGTCAGGGGGTGAGAGATAGCGAGGTCGCGTTTGATGGTTGTTAAGAAATGCCGTGGAAGTATGTCCAAAAGGGGCATGTTAGCGAGGTGTGCCTTGTAGGCAGGGAGGTTCTATCAAGCAACTTATTATTCTGGTAGAATTGGTAGGCAAGTACTTCATTATGTGCCCAGATATCCCTTAAAAAGATAGTCGACATACCTGGGGGAAAGGCGGGGTTGAGTTTTACAGAGGTGAGTGGTCCTGGTTTGGATGATATCTGGAGCGTTTTGCACGCGTTTCTAAAGCAGTGTAGTGTTGCGCTGATAAGTGGGTGGGACTTTATGGATAGGGGGATGTCTGAGGTCAATGTCCAGGGTGAGAATTGTGTTGATAGGGGGGAGAAAAATTTTTCCAATGAGACCCAATCCTTATGTTGATCAATCTACTATTCTGGTTAAGTGGCAAGCCCAATAGTATTTTTTGAGATCCGGGAGGCCTATGCCACCTTTTGTTTTGGGTTTTGTCAGTTGTTTAAGGGGGATTCTGGCCTTTTTCTGTCCCCATAAGAAGCTGGTACACAATCTATTGTATGTCTTAAAGAATATTGGTGGGATTTTGATGGGGATAGTTTGGAATATGTAAAGTAAGCGGGGTAGGATATTCATCTTAATAATTGCGGCTCTATCGAACCACGAATATTGGGCCTTGTTCCATTTATCTAGGTCGTTAGCGATTGTTTTAAGAATGGGTAGATAGTTTTTGGGAAAGATATCAGTGATATTTGGTGTCAGGTTAATCCCTAAGTATTTGATTTGGTCTCGTGCCCAATGGAAGGGGAAGTTATGGTCACATTGCAGAACTGTCTCTGTGGACAGGGATATGTTTAATGCTTGGGACTTGCTGAAGTTAATTTTAAAGTTGGAAATGTAACAAAAGTGATCCTGGTCCCTCAGGAGGTTCGGAAGCGATGTGTGTGGTTCTCGCAGGAAGAGCAGGATATCGTCAGCAAAGGCTGCGATCTTGTATGTGCGGTCACCTATAGGGATCCCTTTGATATCGCTGTTGGCCTAGAGACATCTCAGGAAGGGTTTGAGCATTAAAACAAAAAGGATTGGGGAGAGGGGGCATCCCTGTCTTGTCCCATTCGTTATGGAGAAGGCACTTGACAGGTTTCCGTTAACTCTGACCCTGGCAGTAGGGGTCGTGTAAAGGGACATGATTGCGTTGAACATCCAGTCTTGTCAAGTTAAGTCAAGTTTACGCAAGACTGCTCCTAGATAGTCCCAGGATAACCCGTCAAACGCCTTCTCCGCATCTAGGGAAAGAAAAAAGCCTTTTTGGTTGGGCGACTTGAGCCAATGTTGAATGTTTAGGGCTTTAATTGTATTGTCCCTGGCCTCTCTTCCAGGGACGAAGCCTACTTGATGTTTTCCAATTAGGGAGGGTAGGAGGGGTAATAGTCGGTTGGCTAGAATTGTGGCGTATAGTTTAATTTCTACATTAAGGAGGGATATGGGTCTATAGTTAGCTACTGAGGAGCTATATTTCCCTTCTTTTGGGATCACCGTTATGTGAGCTTCTAGTAGTCTGTGCAATGGAACTGTGGAGGAAGGGATGGAGTTAAAAGCTCTAAGAAAATGGGGTTGCAGTGTTTCCGCGAACGTTTTGAAGTAAGCGGTTGTGAAACCATCTGGGTCGGTGCTTTTGCCATTTTTGAGTTGCTTAATAGCGGTTTTAAGTTCTTCTGCTGAGATGGGGTTTTCTAGTTTTTGACTGTCTTCTGTATTAATACGTTTAGGGCAATGCGTCTCAAGAAAATGTGTAATTATGGCTGTTCGGGTCTGTGTGTCCCTAATTCCTGTTGCATCTCTGGGGAGGTTGTAGAGGTTTAAGTAGTATGTTTCGAATTGTGTTGCTATATCAATTGAGCTGGCCAAGACCTTCCCCTGGGTATCTTTAATCGCATGTATTTTTGTGCTAGCTTTTTTGGAGTTAAGCGCCCTAGCTAGGTATCTCCCGCATTTATTACTGAACTCGTAGAAGAGTTTCTGTTGAAGGACGAACTGCTATCTTGTTCTACGAAGCAGTTCCTCTTTTAGTAGTTGCCTTTGAGCTGTGAGTTCTGGAAATATGTGTGTGGCTTGTGATTTCTTATGTACCTGTTCCAGTGTTTTAATTTTCTCTAGCAGGTCTGAGATAATCTTTTGGTGGGCTTTTTGTTTAGTGGCTTTTAATGCTATGAGCTTGCCTCTAACTACACATGATCTTCCCATTGCATGAGTGGGGAAGTGTCTGGGGTGTTGTTCCTGTTAAAGTAGTCCAGGATGGTCTCCTGAATTTATCGAGTGTCCTTTTCTTAGGTTAATAGGGCAGAGTCAAGGTGCCAGATTTTGGTGAATGAGGTAGTATCTGGGAATGTAAGGGTCATTGTGATGGGGTGGTGGTCTGATAAGACCATTGGTTCAATTGTTGTTGCGGTTAAGAATGGTAAATCCTTCTGGGACAGGAGTAGATAGTCTATCCTAGAATGTTTGTCATGGGGCGGGGAGTAGAAGGTGAAATCTTTTCGGTAGGGTGAAGTGTGCGCCAAGCATCATGTAGGAGACGTCCTTGTAGTTGCAGTTTTATTTGTTTGAGGGCTCTGAAAGGTAGGGATGTTGTACCATTTGAGGTATCGAGCAGTGGGGACAGTGCTACGTTAAAGTCGCTGCCCAGGATAGTGAGGCCAGATTGGAATTCAGCTAAGCGTTGTGCGATGGACCTGAAGAAGGTCACTTGGGCAGAATTGGGGCTATATATGTTTGCTAGTGTTACCTGGGGGCCTTGTATGTAACCTTTTAGGAAGATGTATCTACCATCTTTGTCTATAAGTGAGTCTATGAGATTCCAGTTAAGGTTTTTGGAAAGGAGGATAGATATCCCTTTAGTTTTCGCAAGTGGATTGGTTGCATGGTAGGATGTAGGGAAGGATCGGTTCGTAGTTTTAGGAATCTTTTGTGTTTGTCCCCCTATCAACACCCACATTCCCTGCAGGAAAACAATGTTGGCTTTGAGTTTGTGCATCAGATTAAGAATTTGGCTGCGTTTTTCTGGAATGTTGAGTCCCTTGACATTGAGGGAGATAGTTTTTAGGGTGGTGTGTTTGGTTTGGGGTTGGTATGGTATTTTTTCTCATAGAGTCAAGATGGCTAGTGGGGGTTATCGTATAAAGTGTAGGTAGCTTACGTATGTGGAAGAGTGGGTATGTGGCTTAGACAAAAATTGTGGCTAAAGAGCGGAGCTGGCGGCTAGACCCGAGCGGTGAGAGCGTAGGTGAGGTGAGGGGAAGGGAAGAAAAGAAAGAAAGAGGAAAAAAAAGGGGGGGAGACCTGTAATTTAAGGTAGTTCCGGTAGAGGTTGACAGGGAGGCGTGTTTCCCTATCTTGTAGTAGGGTGGTGGGCGTCAAATGATCAGTGTTAGCGTTGGGGGTGTTGAGCCCTGGTCCACTGGGGGACATTAATTGGTAGTCTGTAGGCGTGGTCAAGCCGTTAGAAGAAAAAAGTTTCTTAACTTTTCCAGGTGGCATTTTTATGGCTTGATGAGTCAGGTAACCGTATGCCTGTATGTTTCATGTATGCGTGGGGGTGGTATAATGGGAGTCAGCCGTTGGGAGGGGCTAGGAGTGGGGGATGTAGCCATGTTTGTGCAAAAGTTTCGCTTGTCGACATGAGTTTATTGGTCCAGTGCCTATGCATTATGTCGTGTCTTGATTAGGTAGTCCTAAAGTTGGGATGTCTTAGGGTTAGCCTATGAGCTCCCTTTTTTTTTGCAACAAATGTGTCTAACATAACATATATTGGTCAGGCTGTCCTCTTTTATTCCCATTAGTGTTATTGAAAACGGGTGTCTATGGGGCGATGATATGCGACCAGGTTACACAGATGTGATGGAGCGTTTATTGTGCAAAATCAGGTGTTTGTAGTTGTACATTATCTGTGTTGTTGCAAAGGAAATTAAATCCGTTAATGGAATCTGATATTCTAATGTTTGATTTGGATGTGGGGAGGGAGGGTCGCATAGCATCGCCCCACGAGGAGTGCCTATGTTGAACTGATGACAGTAAAACCAATGTATGAATTAAAGGTTAAGCCCTCTCGAACATTGCAAACCTTAAGCCATTGCAAAAAAATACAAAAAAAGGAAAAAGATAACAGCATATGCATGCATAAACAAGGGATGATAAAGTGAGGGCAGAACATGCCATATGCGGGGAATCATATGGGTGTTGATAGGGGGACAAGAATCAGTCTGAAGTCCGCAGGTTGGGGACAAGATTAAGGGTGGTATGGTGGAGGAGGTGTCCAGGCAAAGGCAGGCTGTGCTAGGTACACCTGATTGTTAGAAGAGTTCTGCCTCCCGCTTACCTGTGCGATGAGGAGGCAGCAATTTGGGTATATGGTCCAGGAACCTCTAGGACATGGGAGGTATACTAGAGGTGTGAGTATGTTACCAGCGAGTCGCGGGGTGGAGGAGAAGGAGTACCTCAGTAATGATTGTTCAGGATAGGCGTCGTGTCCAGAAGGGGTGCAGGAGGGAGTTCATGCAGGTGCTGTAGCTTGGGACTGTGGTTCCATCATTGTTTGTGATAATCTGTATAAAGGAAGCAGAAAAGAAAAAAGGGGATGGTAGGAAATGGTAGGGCGAGGAAGAGGAGAGAGAGGAGGAGATGGGTAGGGCTTTAATCTCATAGCTGGTTCTTGTCCCATGGATCTGTGGTTTCAGGCGGACTTGATGCGTGTCTTAAAGGGTAAATGCTGGAGTTGGAACTGGATGGATGAATTCAGGGTAATGAAGTGGCAAAGAAGAAGTGGTAGGCATGGAGGCTGCCCCTTTGATCAGTCTTGTCTGGGTCTTCTATGAGCTGGAGAAGAGGTAGGGCTGTTGGTCACGATGCGCCTAGCAGCAGACGAGCTGGAGTTTCTTGGGGATGCGGATCTCTGGCGTCTGATGTGAAATTCATCACGAACTGGGATGGCATCTGTGGAAGTCGTTCTTCTCAGATTCCCGGGGTGAGTACAGCTGTACCAGCCTGGAAGGTCAAGGAGGGGAAGATTGAATGCTTCACAGAAGGAGGGCAGGTCTTCTCTGAAGCGTAGACTGGCTGAGTGGTTCTGGAAGGAACAGGACAGGCAGAAAGGAAACTTCCAGCGGTATTGGATTCCCTTTTCGCGTAAGAGATCCAGGAGCGGGCGTAGTACTCTCCTGTTCTGGAGCATGATAGGGGAATAATCTAGAAAGAGCTTTATTTCAGTACTGCAGTATAGCAAAGACTGGCGGTCTCTCAAGGTCATGATTAAGGTCAAAAGTCAGAATTGGGGTCAAAGGTCAGTATCAATACATTTTAGGAAGATTATGAAAAACCCTTTTTTTATTCTGTCAGTGTGTTTAGGTAGGATAAAAAAAGCAAAATATGCACTATTGTTTTAGCCCAACAATGGGTACAAACAACAAATATAGGATAAGGATCTGGTATAGATGAAGGGAATCCTCAACTGTTTATTTACAAACAGAAGTAAAGAAGTCTAAAGTGTCATTTGCAGGCAATTTAACAGGCAATTTAATTGACTTTTCATCTTTGTAAATGATAGTTTTATTTCAGTAGGTTGTATACATCGCACAGATGTGTTATTTCTCAGGCAGTGTCAGGGCATCCCCCAGGTATGTTTTTTAAATCATTTTTCCATTTCAAACTTGCTGAAAACTGTTTTTTTTTAATTTTGGGGGGCTTTAGTGCATTTTTCACAGGTCAGTCTCCAGACCACCATTCCATTGACAATTCCCTGCTTATTAGCCTAGAAAATGATCACTACTGTTTTTTTAACATTCAGCTCCCATTGACTTCAATTGGGTTCAGATTTGGCACTCAAACTACAGTAAAATTCACTAAATCTGAATCAAACTGAACATTCAGTTCATCCCTAAAAGCAATAACATGGTTATCCTTTCATGTTTTAGAATTAAAAAATGTGATGCTCTGTACACACAGCTCATTGTATGAACATGTGGTGCCCTCTATGCACAGCTCATTGTACAAAGTCGGCAATGCCGAGCTGACTGAACTTGTGCGTATGGAGTGACATCATCTTGGCCCTACCAATGAAAGTATTGATTGGTTGATACAAGGAAACTGGCCGCCCAAAGATATCAGACACTGTCAGGGAGCTTCGGGACACTGTATCAAAGGAGATGGAAATTTGTTCACCGAATAGTGACCACATCCGATTAGAATGAACAAAATCTTAACATGTATGGCTAGCTTAAGACAGTTTAAATGTTAATTTTTGATATCAGAAAAGCCTTCACATCTCTAAGATGCATACATGAATTACTACTGTACTGCTTTAATTTTACTTTTTACTATTTGCATTGCATCTGCTGAATATGCCCTTGCCTTGTCATAACTAAACCTTTGCATGGTGATATGAAAAACCCACTATTACTCCCCTGTGGCAAAGAACATTACAACCATTGGCTCAAGTGATGCAGTTGATAAATTTGAAAGAAGCACGTACGTTGCCCTGAAGGCTCTTATCACTGACTAGTTTCATTCATTCTACATCAAAAAAGTATCTCTGGAAAAGCTTGCTCTATTTACAACTTAGACTGTCTGTATTTAACCAAACTGATCTAATAGAGATATTCAAGGATATTCTTCTTCGTGTGTAGTTGTTTCAAAGTACAGTATATGCTGTAGAGAATACATAAAACAGCAACACTTTATTTCATATAACCAACTCCTGAAAAAAATATAACAAAGGGTATTTATAAGTAATTAGATTTAATTTTAATGCTGCTCTTTTTGATTATATATGATACATATTAAATTATTAATATACTGATAACGTTTTTCTTTAGACAAGCTTTCACTTGATTATCCCTTTATCCCATATGTTAAATTATCCTGTGTATTTCTTGTGTTTTATCCTGTGTATTTCCTGTTATCTTGTGTATTTCTTGTGTTTTCCTTGTAAAGTGCTTTGAGGAGTCACCTTTAAAGGCTCTATATAAAATAAAGTATTTTATTATTATTAACTTTTATTTTCATGTAGCATACAAATTTTACATTTTTTTTTACCAAAAAAACTGTGTATTGGTCAGTTGCCAAAAAAACATTCTGAACTAAACAAGCTACACACATCTATAAATTTAAATTTTAATTGTGGTGTTGCACTGTTATTTCAACAAATAAAACATACAATAATATCCATGTGTGCAGTGCAATAATTGATCTGTGCGCTAGGTGGCAATGGGCCACACTCCTCCTGAAAAGTGAATCTCACTGCCAAAAAAAAAAGCAAATGATGCGCTGTTAATGCAACAGCAAGAGATGTTTTGCATGCATACACACCAAGCGCCCTAATGAAAAGATTTTGCACTTAAAATCCACAAGCAATAATTCTACATATAAAAAACACTATCTCACTACCCGTGCTAAGTGAATAAAATGTAACTACATAAGCAGCCAGCACAGTTTCCTGGTAAAGAAATGTAAAAACATGAAAACACACAAATATGCAGCGCTATAAATGGAATCAAAGCCCCAGAAAAACAGTTCTTGTATGGAAAAGGCAAAGGACAGTCCATAAAGTGCAGGTTGTAAAACAGAGGTGCTGGGGAGGGGGGTTCTGTCACTGAGGGAAGGTTTACAAAGCCTCTTACCAAAACTGTGAACCACTTAACTAAAAATGGTCAATAGCGCTTTAAGAACATTCCTCCATAGTTCCTCCACACAACCACAGAGATGGATGAATCAATGGCAATGATAAAAATCCTCTAGAAGTTTTCCTCAAATACCATAATGCAAAAGTATAAATGCAGATCACTGCACAGTATTACTGACAAACCAATTTATTAAGAACAAAGTAGCCAGGATACTCACAAGCAGAGGGGTATTATATGCATATAAAAATGAATTTGCGCTTCCAACCATCAGAACGCTGTCCAGTAAGCATGGTAGCGTCACGTGACCCACACTATGTCCTTAAATAGAGTGGTAAGAAGTATAATAAATCCACCAAAAAAAAGCTTTTCTTTCTTTCCCTGCAAGAGATGTTTTGCATGGATACGCACCAAGCGCCCTAATGAAAAGATTTTTAACTTCAAATCCGCAAGCAATAATTCTACATATAAAATAAGGGGCTTCATATGTTGTAATACAGAAGGGGCAGTATATGCTTTGGAGTGTAGTTGTGGGCTGCAATACATTAGACGCACAAAAGACCGCTAAAAGTACATATTGGGGGCCTGACCGGATGTAGACTGAGGAAGATGTGCTGTGGCTGAGCTCTGCATAATCCTGCTCCATTTACCCTTCTTTCATTACACATTTTATCCCTCTTGGCTGCATTTCATCCTGGTAGGTGCTGCATCACACCCTCCCTCTACCCGGTCACTCAGATGTATAAAACAAGCCGAAATCCGGGAAAAAACAGCCCGATCCGGCCTCTGTCTCCTCTACCATGGCCATCTTGGAAGCACAGTGCACCTCCTCCTCAGCTAAAACTATGGCTGGCAAACGCAATTCCCCTGCAAACATGGGGGAGGCAGAGCCGACTACCACAGACCTTATGGCAGCTATAGTAGCACTCAAGGAAACCCTGACGACTAAGGTGGACTCCATGTCCATGGAGATCAGTCTGATCTGTCATGACATGGAGAAATTCCGCACCAGAATATCTGAAGCAGAGGACCGCATCTCTCAGATGGAGGATGTAGTCCATGAGTCCGTGCTCTGCTTGAGAAGTCAGTGGATATGGAGAACAGATTGAGGAGGAAGGGTGGTGGGGCTTCCAGAGCAGGCAGAGGGCACCAAATCTGCTGAATATGCAGAGAGATTCCTCACCACCCTGCTGGGCCTCACAACCTCCCTGCTACCTACGTGGTTGAGCGGGCCCACAGGGTCCCCACTAGGCCTCCAATCCCTGGGTCCCCACCGCAGCCTTTCCTGATCAGACTGCTAAATTACCGCATCAGAGACATGATTCTGTCAGCAGCATGCAATGCCCAGGAGCTTGTTTTTAACAATGCCAAGATTTCACTTTACCCGGATTACTCCCCGGAGATCAGCAACGTAGACGCTCCTTTACTGACATCTGTAGGAGGCTCAGAGAGCAGGGGTTAAAGTATAGTCTCTTATACCCTAGCAAACTAAGGGTGATTGATGGCGGCAATACACACTATTCTGACTCTCCTGCAGCTGCAGGTGCATGGCTGGATTCCTGCTGACTTATGATCCAGACTCGAGATGGCCGCCATTTGTTCCTGTGGTACACCTCATGGACTTCCAGATGATGGATGTTCTGCCATTCCATCTCATGTAACAGCCCACTGAATTCCTTTGCAACTCCTGCAACAAGGCATCCTGTAACTGTTATTCTTCCGCGGACTATACAGACCTGCCAGAGTACTACTTCAGCACTAGGCATACATGTACCTTGTTCGCTAAGTTGACCCATAGTTCGGGACCTATTTCCTCCAAGACTGTCTATCACCCCCCTGGGCGTCTGCTGGATGACAGAGGTCCAGAATGGTTCAATTAGTTCAGAGAAGCAAGCCGGCACCCATAGTTACATTTTGGTTTGTTTTTTTTTTTTGTTGTGGGTGCAAAGGTAGGAGTGTTTTCTTTTTTTGAGGAATGGGGTCTATCAAGTAATATACATGTCTGCGTTACTCTTCATATGAGGGGCATAAAAAAGTGCTTTCATTTCAAGGTTGATACCTGCTGTGTAAAGAGTTATTTTGCCCTGTGGTGTGGTTCTAGCTGGACTTTGCTACTCATGGGCGGAGTGGCATGCTCTTTTGAGCAGCCCCCCCATCCGGGTCCCTTCCCCTATGCATCTACCTTATGGTTGCATCTGCCTGTAATTCTGTGTTCATCATATCATGGAACGTCAGGGGGCTAAACAATAGGTTAAAACAGTCTACCATGTTTCAGTACCTGAAGCTGAATAAACCCCACATTATCCTACTTCAAGAAACACACCTCACAGGTAGCAGAGTACACACCCTGAAAAAACCCTGAGTACATAAGGTGTTTCACGCCACGCATTCATCATATTCTTGGTTGGTTACAGTCCTGATCAGCAAAAGTCTGCCCTGTACGGTAGATGCTGTTCAAACTGACCCCTATGGGTGGTATGTTCTGTTAGTGCTTAATCTGTACAATGTATGGTATATTGTGGTTAATGTTTATTTACCTCCCCCTAGTCAAATGCAACCTCTATATGATTTATTTGAGAAGATGATTCCGTATTGCCCGACTAGAAACCTGTTTATGGGCGACTTTAATGCCATCATTTCTAAGGACCCAGACAGGCCTGTTCCCCCACCCATATTTAACTCCGATCTGGTCACCTGGGCCTGGCGGCTGGCCTGTCTGAGGTGTGGAGGTGTCTCCACCCCCATGATCGGGCATACACCTGTTATCCAACTATATTTAAAACCTCCTCCAGAATAGACCTGGCATTTGCAAACCTGGCGCTTCTTGGAGAGGTGCTGGAGGCACAATATTTTCCGTCAGGCCTCTCAGATCATTGCCCTTTACAGGTGTCCATTAGATCCCCAAGAGTGAAAAACCATGCCCTCTGGCAACTGCAACCCCGTTGGATCATACAGGAAATGGCCCAGGAACATATCCCCCCTACTCTGCGGGAATTCTGGGAACTCAATGCGGGGTCTGCTTCTCCTGATATGGTATAGGACGCGTTCAAGGCGCATACTAGGGGGCAATACATTTCGGTCATCAATGCAATCAAAACTGATCTCGAGTCCGACCCCAGGCCTCTTCAGGAGACAGCTGAGGTGGCTTTGAGATGGTACTCCTCCTCTTCTACCACAGAAAACTTCGACCTTCTATCTGCAGCTCATACAGAACTCCACCTTCACATGTCAGAAATATCTAGACTGGGTATTCAGACCCGCAAGCAGTTCTTTGAGTTTGGGGACAAAAACTCCTGGCTATGCTGGCCCAACATGACATCCTACTTACGGTGGTTTCCGGAACTCCTTACCTCAGAGGGTAAAATAGTAACCTCCCAACAAGACGTCTTGTTGGAATTTGCCAAATATTATAGTTCCCTATATACTTCCTCTATTTCAGCTAGCTTGGATGCTATGAGCATGCCCAATACTCTGGACTCCCTAGCCCTGGGATGGCTCTCAGACCATGAAAGGGACCTTCTGGTTGTGGATATCACCCCTGAGGAGGTTGCCCGGGTAATACAATCATTTCCATCTGGCAAGGCTGCAGGCCCATGTCGGTATGCCCATTGAATTTTACAGAGCTCACATAGAATTCCTTGCCCCCAAATTGGTGGCTTTGTTTCATAGGTGCCTGCAGGAGGGTATCCTCCCTCAATCTATGAGGGAGGCTCATATAATTCTCATCCTGAAGCCCAACAAAGATCCCAAACAGTGTACCTCATACAGGCTCATTGCGTTACTAAATTGTGATCTAAAAATTCTTACTAAACTTCTAGCGACTAGGCTTAACAAAATCCATAAGTCCCTAATAGACCCGGATCAGATGGGCTTTATGCCTGGCAGATCCACTGATGTAAACATTCGTAGGCTTTTCTCCAACATTCACGCCCCACACACTAATCAAGGTACCAGAGCCATTGCCTCCATTGATATGGAAAAGGCCTTTGATACAGTGGAATGGTCATATCTGTGGGAGGTGATGAGAAGAATAGGCTTTCCACTGCACTTTATTGACTGGATTAATGTGTTATACACAGGCCCACTAGCGAGTGTCAGGCTCCATGGAAGCCATACTTAGGGCCCCAGATTTGAGGAAACCGAACTCTCAGCTGTACGCATACTTCTCGGTATCATCAAGCCCAGAACAATCCCGATTGAGGGGCAAATGGCTCCAGGATGTCCCTGATCTTGATGATAAGGACTGGATGGAGATGTGGGATGCTCTCTTCTCTGCCCTGATCTCAGCCAGAGATAAATTGGTACAATTTAAGTTATTGCATAGGGCTTATTTCACTCCCTACGGGCTGCATAAAATTTCTTCATCTCATCCTTCTGAGTGTTGGCGATGTTCACACTCTAAAGGAGATTTTTTTCATATTTTTTGGCTGTGCCCAGCTATAGAGCATTACTGGTGAGAGGCCCTGTTAACCATCTCTCATAAGACCAAGTTGGTCATACCATGGGACCCAAGATGTTGCCTCCTGCGATTAGTGGAGCAAATATCTCCAATCACGGCTAAGCATACACTCATCATTCTACTGCTCTTCAATGCCAGCAAAGCTATATGCATGAACTGGAAAAACTCATCCCCGCCCATGATTGCCTTCTGGAAAAACTTAATAGATTCCAATTTACCTTTATACAAAACAACGTATGTGAATAGAGGTTGTCCCCACAAGTTTCATAAAATCTGGTCCTGCTGGACTGAGGACACCACCAGTAACAGAACTACACCAGACTCTGTATCTTAAAACAGCATCGGTAACATTCAACCTGTGCTGAGTTATGCCTACCACAGCTCCTAGACTGTTCAATACAGCCTTATCGATTAAACGACTGACCCCACCCTCAACTGGAGGGTTAGTAGTGTTAGTGTTTTTTGTTTGTGTAGTGTTGCAAGGGCCAAGGGCCTGCCCCTGTATGGACATATATGTGTTTCTCTTCTTGTTTTTCTCTGTCTATAAAATCAATATACAGATTTAAAAAAAAAAAAGTGCATATCAAAGAGCACGTACAAAACATCTAAAAGGGATAAACATAGTGTGTCCAAAAGTTTGCCCAAGTTCATAATTGAGACCTGTCTTGTTTAAAATTCTGGGGGATTGAACCATACAAAAGGCACTGGCGAGGGAACCATAAAGTAAGAACATTGAGCCATAAAGATTACCCCAAGGACTCAATGTGGAGTTCGACCTGAGCTGTTTTATTAATGATTTTTTACCTTTCCACTCTCCCTGCATTCTTAGCAATTTGACTGCATCATTCATAATACATTTAACACATATTCCCACATTTCATGGTTTCTACTAGTTAGCTTTAGTGCTTCTGTCGTTTTACAGCCTATATGGATGTTTACATATATATCTTTTACCAATTATTAAGAACATGCATTTTTTTACTATGATTTGTGATTTTTATGTGTCACTGTTCATCTGTTCCATTTCCGGTGTCTCCTTTTCTGGTGTCACCCGTTTTATGTTTTTTAAATCTGCTTTTTTTAAAAACATGTTTTACACTGTACTGTTTGTGATCCAGTAGAAATTATCTGGAGTCTCTCATTAATCCCTATCCTTCACATTTTTATACATTTTATACACAGTTTGCATTCTGATGTTTTTATGTGCAATTGCTCATATATCACTTGGAAAATGGCCACCGACTGTGGATCTCCTAGAAAATGGCCGACTGGCCATTTCCAAAGGCAAATCTCTTAGAAAATGGCCGCCACTATACAACTCAATGGGCGCTCCAAGAAAATGGCTGCTATATTAAATTATACATTAGGCTATTTAAGGACATTGTGTGTGCTACCACTTATCCCCTAATGAAGTCAAGTGACTGTGATAATACGTGTCGGGATTGGCTGAGAGCACACCGGAAGTGGCACGGATTATGAGCTTGGTGCTCTTGGATATACACCTTGTACTCACCATGTGAGTGTTTTAAATAGACATTTTTAAAGTAATACATTTTTCTTACAAGCTACACTATTTGGGCACCCCCCCCCCCCTCCATATTCTCTTTAGATGGCTGGATGAGCGTGAGGATATACCATAGATGTGGATTACCTAATAAGAGGAAACCGAGATCAGTTATTCCCTACCTTCATCCATGAATCCTACAAGGACGTATAGATGATTCCAGGACCCCTGGACTTGCACATGCTGTTATCTTGCAGCAGGAAGGTGAGGGGCCACTTTTACTAGAAGTGCCCTGCACAGACTGAAGAGACCCACTGTATTTTGCATGTTTGCAGTCACTACTACACGGAAGATTGTAGCACTCATTGCACTGTTTACACACAGTCTTCACAGCAACTGTGTCACCTACTTGTTTTGGAAACTTTATGAGAGACAATATTCAGTGGTTATTGTTGGATTATATATACTATATGTTTTTTCACTCCTTAGGATTATGTATTAGATTGTTTTCAAACTTCATCATTTGTTTTTTTTATTGTTTTTTTTGGCACTGTGATTCACTTTTCAAGAGGAGTGTGTTTGTTTTCAAGCTTCATCATTTGCTTTTGATTTTTGACACCGTGATTCACTTTTCAGAAGGAGTGTGGCACACTGCCACCTAGTGCGCAGATTAATTATTGCACCGCAGACATGGATATTATTGTATGTTTTATTTGCCCAACACCGCTCAGTAAGGAAGGCTGATGTTGAGTTAGAGCCGGAGAGGCAAGGAATTATTTTGCTGTTTTGTTTATTTTTACTTGCAACCTTTTATCAATAAACCTGGCTGCAAGCCAGATTTTAAGAAGACTACTGTCTGAACTATCTTCATCTCAGGGAAGCTAATCTCCACAAGAGCTAATCCATCACAACATAAAAATGAAAAAATAATCAGAGGGTGACACCACTATTCCAGTGACACACCAATGAAGAGAAAATATCAATTCATAAATTAATAAACATAAATCCTGATGTAAGTCCACCACCTATATGTAAATGTCCAAATAAAATATGTAGTTATGTGCACCACCATTGCAAATCTTGCCACATGTTTTCACTTGTTAATGACAATAAGAAGCTTTGTGAATTCCACACCAACACCAATTGCAGCCTCTTACCAAGCGCTAAGACCCAAAATTATAGGTGGTCTTATAGTAGCATGTTGTCAGTAATCATCCATCCACACCCTTACAACCATATGGCATGTCATAGCAACAAGTTGTTCAAAGGCAGTTCAGGAAATCCAGGGTACATTAGCAAGGATTCACTGTTTGCGTCTCCACTCCCCCTTGTACATTAAGGCATGTAAGGGATAAGCAAGAATTCCATACATACCATAGGGTAACCCACAGATTTTGTGTAATAAATATTGTGCATCTACTAATGTATATGGCGGAGCAGAGGTCAAGACAATGAATCCTTGCTTTATGGATTTTTAATTATTTTTTTGTGGATAATATTATGATCCTTTGTATTGGGATACATATAGCCAACACACATCTGATTTAGTAACACAACACCACATTTGTATTCCATTTGAGATATATTGTTTGTTACACTGAGCATGCCCACAGACTAAGGGCTGGTTCACACCACAGAGATGCAGTCTACCCCCCTTTCCTGGTCTGCAGGACTGTATGCTCAGATAAGGGTGTGCTAGTGATTTTGGGGGGAAGCCACCCTTTTTTTTTTGTTTTGTGCATGGGGTTCCACCTCAAATCCATGACACAAGGGTCCATGCTCTTTTGTTGGCTATGTTGTTTCCATGCTGCTGTCATTGGGCAATCACTACTGACAGCAGGGATAAGTCAACGATTGTTATGATGCCAGCAGGTGCTGTCTCCTAATAACCTACAGAATTTGCAGACAAAAATGCATTTCATGGCTTTTAGGAGGTCTCTGGCCATGTTTCAGTGGAGTTCCATGCAGAACACATTCATCATGTTTTAATTTTGTGGACTGCACAAGAACAGGCTGCACTGGGGTAAACTAGAGCCATTTGAATAGATGAAAAATACTAGACATGTGCTTTGGATGCTGATGACAAATGTGCTTGTCAGCAATTTGGGGGAAGCAGCCCTCACAAATGTGAGATTTCCTGCTTTGTACCCTACACATGCCCAAGTATTTCTCTTTTTTTTTTAGCACTGAGCATGCCCAGGGCCTTGGATATTTCAAATTTTCTGTTGTACACTGCACAGGTACATATGCTTATATAACTGTTGCTTTCTTTCTGTGCATGGTAATGGACTTAGATCTTTGGCCTGTAGTGTGTGGATTGATGTGCATAGCCAAGAGCTAACATAGTTGGAAGGAGTATTTTTTCCTGCTAATCAGATGCAAACACTTTAGGCATACATGAAGAAACAGATTGAAAGACACTGGTGGGCATGTCCCTTATTGGCCATGTGCAGTCGCTTGGCATGCTAACAATACAACCTATGTTATAAAAAAGGACTACAGTAGTGGTGTCAGGGCACCAACAGCAGGAGAAGGGCTCTAGGACCCAGCATCTCTACCAGCACTTATGGCAGGAGAAGGGCTCTAGGACCCAGCATCTCTACCAGCACTTCACATGGGCCTATATAAGAAAGCCTATTACTGTAGTGGCTGCAGTTGCTGGTTGATCTTTGGCTCCTCCAGTGTATTATCTCCATGATATTCCTGTTCCTGTGTCTCTGGTTACTGACCTGGTTTGTCCCTGACTTGTCTCCTGTTTACTTCCTGTGTCCGACCTTGGCTATCCAACTGACCACGTCTGCTCTGATACCCACCCAGCTCATGGCCTAGGCATTCTTCTGCCCACACTCCAGTCTCTGAATTATTCTAGTCCTGCAACACCTCATGGGCGCCATCTGTCTGCTGATTCTATGCAAGCACACCAGCTGTATTCTGGTACCTCCTACACACAGTCCAGCAGGTGACCCGTGCTACCTTGGGCCTGATCTCTCCTGTTTCCACCCTCAGGAGTGTCTGGAACTTAGCTGCAAGGGAAGCCCTCTCTCTCCATTGTCCTCAAACACCAGGTATGTGATAAGTGGGGTTTGCTTTGCCTGAGAAGAGGCCAGATTATTTGCCGTCCTTGCATTTTTTTTGTGGCTGGGGGATGATATTGTGCATAATGACCATCACCCCACTAAGGCCATTTTGATATGTATTTTGTGTGTTTGCTGTAATTGCTGTGCATTTGTCCCTCAAAAGTGGGTTTTTGTGGACATGGCTTCAATTTTGTGTGTATTTTTCCTGTTTGACCATGTGTTTATGGTTTCTGAGCATCTGCTGACCCTTGACTTGTTATTGTTACTAACACATGTACATTTTTCTACTCCTATGTAGTAGTTTTTTTGAGAATCTTGTACCTAAAAAATTGATGGGGGTGGGCGGAGTGGTGAGAGTTATTGTACCTAAAAATGTGTTGCCTGGTTAATTTTACCCTTATTTTGTTCCCTTCTGTACACTGTGAAAGTGAAGTTGTGATCCCTTTTAGATTGTAAGCCCTTATGAGCAGAGCCTTTCTAACCCTATTGTAAAGTGCTGTGCAAAATGTAGCACCATAAATACCATGGATTCTTTTTACGCAAGTAAATGAATGTACCTAATGGTGTTGTTGCTTTCAAAATAAATGTAGAATTTTGAACTACTTTACGTATTTGTTGGATCAATAAACTTGTTTTTTTTTTTAAGTGGAATGTATTGTTAACATCCATACAAATAGATAAAGATATAATAGTCTACAAAATAAACATTTTATTCTGCACGCATGCAAACCCCCCCCCCCAAAAAAAAAAAAAAAAAAAACACCATCGGAACCATTGGATTCAGCTGGTGTATAGGTACAGTATTCAACATGGGGCTTTATTTTTCAAATCACTGGCTGCAATCCTAGGAACACCAATCAATTTGCAAATAATATCAAATAGTTTTCCAAACAAATCTATTGCACACAAAAGAAAATCTATTCACATCCGTGTGTTTTAGCCGTGTATAAAAATTTTATATCACACATGGTCTCAGGGTCGGTTGCCAGACTGGAAATGCGCCATCACATTTGCAGAAGGATGTTTGCATGAACCTGGAAGCGCTACTACTGCTCTGGGAATTGATCTGAGAGAACATGGCGAGTCCCCTGTTTAGTAAGGAGGAGTTGTGCTGATTTGCACATTAAGTGTTGGAGATGTACTAGTGTTCAGTAAGTTTGGGGGGAGTGGCAGTTTTTTTGGGGGGGGGGTTGATTTCTGTGTTTGGTGATCATCAGCACACATTCACTTCCTGCTTATGCACACACACATCACTTCCTATTTATATGCACATTAGACTTCCTTCATTTGTACACGCTCATGTAAATACAGTGTGGAATTTGTATATATATCTACAGTATCTCACAACAGTGAGTGCACCCCTCACATTTTTGTAAATATTTTATTATATCTTTTCATGTGACAACACTGAAGAAAAGAAAAGAGAAGGGGTTTGGGACTTTGAATGAAGCATGCGTCCTCAAAACACAGACCACTGGGAAGTTGTAGTAAATGTATTTATTGGCACAAAGCATGACACAGTAAATTAATCATATCATAAAAAAGGTACGGGAACATATAGTTCATATATATACACACATATGACAGAGCACATCACATCAAAATAATGGCAAGTACATACATTACATACATTGTTTATATAGTCATGATGTAAATTGTATAAGTTGTATGTATCAGTACAGTAAAAAACTTGTTTAACCACTTCAATACTATGCACTTAGAACCCTTTACTACCAGACCAATTTTCAGTTTTCAGTGCTGTTGCGCTTTGAATGACAATTGCGCGGTCGTGTGACGCTGTACCCAAACAAAGTTTTTATCATTTTGTTCCCACAAATAGAGCTTTCTTTTGGTGGTATTTGATCACCCCTGCGGTTTTTATTTTTTGCGCTACAAATAAAAAAAGACCGAAAATTTTGAAAAAAAAAAAAATTCTCTATTTTTGTCACAAAACTTTGTAAATAAGTAAATTTTCTCCATCCCTGGTGGGCACTGATGAGGCTACACTGACGGGCACTGATGTGGCAGTACTGATTGGCACTGATGAGGCGGCACTGATGAGATGGCACTGATGATGAGGCACTTATATGCAGCGATGATGAGCACTGTTAGGCGGCACTGATAAGCAGCATTGACGGGTACTGAGAGGTGGCACTGATATACAGCACTGATATGCAGCAATGACGGACACTGCTAAGCGGCACTGATGGGCACTAATGGACAGCACTGATTGGCACTCATAGGCGGCACTGGGCACTGATAGGTGGCACTGATGGGCACTGATAGGTGGGCACTGGTAGGTGGCAATGGTGGGCACTGATGTGTGGCACTGGTACACACTGATAGGGGCACTGGTGGGCACAGATAGGGGCACTGGTGGACATATACATTAATAGGGGCTCATTCCCTGGTGGTCTAGGGTGGCATCTGAAGGTGGCACTGAGTGAAGGTGGACCTGAGCACTTAGTCACTTACCTGGTGGTCTAGGGGGGTCTCCCTGGTGGTCCAGATCGGCTCCCTTGTGGTCCCTGGTCGGCTCCCTGGTGGTCCTAGGTGGGCACATCACTGGGCAGGCTCCCTGGCGGTCTAGGGTGGCGATCCGAGGGAGGGCTGTGCTGATAAATCATCAGCACAAACCCTCCCTGTCAGGGATGCAGCCGATCGGCTCTCCCCTCATCAGGTCTGCAGACCCGAGTACAGGAAAGCCGATAAACGGCTTTCCTGTATTACACTGTGACCAGCCGTGATTGGTCACGGCTGGTCACATGGTAAAGTGCTTCGGATCTAAGCACTTTACCGAGATCGGCATTGCGGGGGGTCAGACTGACCCCCCACACCACCGATCGCCGCGATGCGCGCCCCCCCCCCCCGGGCGCGCGGCGGCTTGTTATCCTGAGGACGTCATATGACGTCCAGTCAGGATAACTCAGCCACTTCCCGGCCGTCATTCTGCATACGGCGGTCGGGAAGTGGTTAAAAAGACTGTCAAGTAGTCAAGGAAATTATATATTATAAACACATGATGGATTTAAATGGCTCTACATGTTTCATGGTCATTACCACTTGTCAGGAGCATTGCGGGAAAGGTATCTAGATGATATGTGAAAAAAAGTATTCAGTAAGACTGGAAAGGGTCTAGGGGGGAAAAACAAGGAAAACTCAAAAAGAATCCACCCATACTTACAAAATAACTATGATCATGGTGTATGATAGTGCTAGGGATGGTTAAATATAGTCTCTTCCAGGATCTGAGGCGGTGGAAGGATGAGGCATCAGGACACCCACGGCCAATCACGTGAGTGGGGGGGCAGCCACACCAGGTTATCCAAAATGAGTGATGTGAATCAACTTGGATCTGTGAAAAAGTATAATATATGTACAGTATATGTATATACAGGTATGTATATACAGAAAAGTAATGATGAATAGCCCATGCACATTAAAGAGGTGGTGATGAGGGAATGAAAGAACAATATGAGATCTGAACCAGGCAACCAGAAATGTCAACTAGATTGGAGGAAGTGCAAATAGAAGTGAAGTATGACAAAAAGAGACAAGAGAAACCATTACCTAGGTTGTTAAGGTAGAAGAGCTTGTGTAAGCATGATGCATGGCCACCCAGCCAACACGGACCCAGACAAGAGCACCTATGCCAGGGAATGGGGGAGTATAAATACTCCACCACGCCGCTCCTATCACTGCCAATGTCACGCTTGTGTCTAAATGGAAGGAGGGCACCATCACCAAAGCGCCTAGACACCTGGCGATGAGCACCAAACTCCCTAGTGCAGACGCCATGGAGGAAAACACCCTGGGCCAACACACCAATGTAGGTTGGGCGCCGGCATCTTGTGCGGGACCCTGGGGAGGCGCAAGGTCGATGAATCCAGAGGCATCCACCAGAACCCCTGGCAGATATCAGGGAGGGAGGGGAGGACCCCGGTAGCGCATCGCGATGACCAGCCCATCCAACAGGATGAGTATGGCCGAGCCATGGTGGAATGTGCCCTGGTCAGAGAAAAATAGCATAAAAAACAGCAGATTTGCTGATTTGCGCAGTAAGTGTTGGAGATGTATTAGTGTTCAATAAGTTTGGGGGGATGTTGCAGTTTTTTTTTGGGGGGGGTTGATTTATGTGTTTGGTGATCATCAGCACACATTTACTTCCTGCTTCCATGCGCACACACATCACTGTGGAATTTGTATATATATCTACAGTATCTCACAAAAGTGAGTACAACCCTCACATTTTTGAAAATATTTTATTATATCATTTCATGTGACAACACCAAAGAAATTACACTTTGCTACAATGTTAAGTAGTGAGTGTACAGCGTGTATAACAGTGTAAATTTGCTGCCCCCTCAAAATAACGCAACACACAGCCATTAATGTCTAAATCGCTGGCAACAAAAGTGAATACACCCCTAAGTGAAAATGTTCAAATTGGGCCCAAAGTGTTAATATTTTGTGTGGCCACCATTATTTTACAGCACTGCCTTAACCCTCTTGGGCATGGAGTTCAACAGAGCTTCACAGGTTGCCACTGGAGTCCTCTTCCACTCACGGACATCACGGAGCTGGTGGATGTTAGAGACCTTGCTCTCCTCCACCTTCCAGTTGAGGATGCCCCACAGATATTCAATAGGGTTTAGGTCTATAGACATGCCTGGCCAGTCCATCACCTTTACCCTCAGCTTCTTTAACAAGGCAGTGGTCGTCTTGGAGGTGTGTTTGGGGTCATTATCATGTTGGAATACTGCCCGGTGGCTCAGTCTCTGAGTGGAACCTGTCCTGTTAAACAGCTGTATGGTCTTGGCCACCGTGCCGCATCTCAGTTTCAGGGTCTTGGCAATCTTCTTATAGCCTAGGCCATCTTTATGTAGAGCAACAATTCTTTTTTTAAGATCATCAGAGAGTTCTTTGCCATGAGGTGCCATGTTGATTTTCCATTGACCAGTATGAGAGAATGAGAGCAATAACACCAAATTTAACACACCTTCTCCCCATTCACACCTGAGACCTTGTAACACTAATGAGGCACATGGCATTGGGGAGGGAATATGGCTAATTGGGCCCAAATTGTGCCCAATTTGGACATTTTCACTTAGGGGTGTACTCACTTTTGTTGCCAGTGGTTTAAACATTAATGGCTGTGTGTTGAGTTATTTTGAGGGGACAGCAAATTTACACTGTTATACAAGCTGCACACTCACTACTTTACATTGTAGCAAAGTGTCATTTCTTCAGTGTTGTCAGATGAAAATATATAATTAAATATTTACAAAAATGTGAGGGGTGTACTCACTTTTGTGAGATACTGTATATGCATTTTGAAAAGCGCTGCACCAACTGATGGCCCATATAAATACTGTACAGGGTGGGCCATTTATATGGATACACCTTAATAAAATGGGAATGGTTGGTGATATTAACTTCCTGTTTGTGGCACATTAGTATATGTGAGGGGAGAAACTTTTCAAGGTGGGTGGTGACCATGGCGGCCATTTTGAAGTTGGCCATTTTGAATCCAACTTTTGTTTTTTCAATAGGAAGAGGGTCATGTGACACATCAAACTTATTGGGAATTTCACAAGAAAAACAATGGTGTGCTTGGTTTTAATGTAACTTTATTCTTTCATGAGTTATTTACAAGTTTCTGACCACTTATAAAATGTGTTCAATGTGCTGCCCATTGTGTTGGATTGTCAATTCAACCCTCTTCTCCCACTCTTCACACACTGATAGCAACACCGCAGGAGAAATGCTAGCACAGGCTTCCAGTATCCGTAGTTTCAGGTGCTGCACATCTCATATCTTCACAGCATAGACAATTGCCTTCAGATGAACCCTAAAATAAAAGTCTGAGGGGGTCAGATCGGGAGACCTTGGGGGCCATTCAACTGGCCCACGACGACCAATCCACTTTCCAGGAAACTGTTCATCTAGGAATGCTCGGACCTGGCTGTCAATGACCTCGGTCAATGGCTGTAAACAAAGAGAAACTTGTAAATAACTCATGAAAGAATAAAGTTACGTTAAAACCAAGCACACCATTGTTTTTCTTGTGAAATTCCCAATAAGTTTGATGTGTCACATGACGCTCTTCCTATTGAAAAAACAACAGTTGGATTCAAAATGGCCGACTTCAAAATGGCCGCCATGGTCACCACCCATCTTGAAAAGTTTCCCCCCTCACATATACTAATGTGCCACAAACAGGAAGTTAATATCACCAACCATTCCCATTTTATTAAGGTGTATCCATATAAATGGCCCACCCTGTATATTAATAATAAAGTGTATATATATATATATAGATATATCTATATATACACACACACTGTTCCCCCACAGTACATATACTGTGGCAGGGTGACACGTGCAGGCACATGTATACATTGTATTCATTGTATTACTTCCATTACAACATTGTATAATAAATTATATCTCCAGATATTGGGCACCCATCTTCATTCTTCCCACCAAGCAGTGTATAGTGTTTAAGTGCCTAAGGTTGGCCAGTTTATGTAGGATATTCTATATATAATGGATATATGTATATACATAGGTGTGTACTAGGCCTAATACATAGCTGAAAGACAAGTTGCATTTTACATATCAAAAGGGTCAAATGAGTTATCTACATGGGAGTTTAAAATGTCAATTTGTCTGATCAGACTTGAAAGGAATAGTAAATGTCCATGGGGGTTTTTAACGCAATTTGGTAAAAATGCAATTTGGCCAGTATCTAATGATGACATGAAATTTGGTAAAAATGCAATTTGGCCAGTATCTAATGATGACATGAAAATGTATTTGTTTATGGTAGATAGCATTTTTTAAACGGTAACTTGTTTTCTAATTAGCAGTAAAAGAATGCAAGTTAAGAAAAAGATCAAACATAGATCAAAGGGGCTATTAAAACTGGCCAATCAGATTGCTTGACCTCGTTACTGAATTCGGAAGATGTGGAAATTAGGGAAGGTTCTTTTGGCTAAGTTATGACAGGAGAAACTGGGTTCTCTAAAGGTGTCTGATTGTTGCAATATTCCAAGTACCCTGTCATCTACCTTTGTTGGTTGTTCTGAAGTCTAAATAAATGCATCTTTCTGGATGAATCGAGTTGCTGTGGGAATAATTTGCTTTTTGGATAGAGGAATTTTACATTCCATACCGGTTATCAAACTCTTGCCTCAACAACAATAGTTATAATAATTGTCACTCTTCATCCTTTTATTATATGACTACAGTTAATTGCCAGACCTGTTACCTGAGTACTGTTGTATGAGGGCAAGGTACATTTTTTTGCCTTGTGTAAGTGTTGACACAGACTGACCTGTAGCTTACCCAGGGTTTTCTACTGAGGGCTGCAGTAGGTATATGGGATGACAGGGAGCTCTGTAAGTATAAATAGCGGAGCAGGTGGACTATAAAGAGAACCCAATACTTTGCCTTGATTTCTAGAAGTGACAGGTTCACATCAACAAAGAAATGTGATAAGACAGTAAAAGAAGAGTCAGCTTGCTGTCATAGCCCTAACCTTTGCTGCCCTAGATTATAGTTTGTGTGCCCTTGTCTGGATTTAAAGCTTGTTCCTGCACCACTACCTTTTTCTGTATTTCTTTTTTTAAGTTTAGCTTCCCCAAAGACATCATTCACATTGCAAAGAAAATAAACCTGGTGTCTCAACAGGCAGAAATCATTTGGCAAAAGTAATTAGACAATCTTCTCATTCTCTGAATAGTTTTTACATTGCCTTCAAAGTTCTATGAAAGTATATCTGTTTAAACTTTATCTTTTCAATGAATGTGGCCTTAAATCTTAAGGTAAGCAATCTGTCTGCAGGCAATTAGCTGTAATTACCTGAAGCAGATATGATTTTGCTTTGAGTTTTCAACAATCATCTTGGTATTTATATATTTCTTTTCTTTATAGTTGTATGCTTTTGTATTCAGCAGCAACATTTTAAAGGCAATCTGATTTCCACATAAACAAAGAATTCATATTTTAAAGATGTAAATGTAAGTTCTAATATTATTTTGCACTTTCACAATAAATTACAATTTGGTTCATCACTTAACAAAAACATGTAAAAAAAGATTTTATAGCATTACACAACTGTCCAAATTAGAAAGATAACATGTTGATAACTTTTCATTTTTTAATTGCTCTTTGCTATAATGAATTGTTTTAAATTGTGAATTTCTTAAAAGTTAGAAGGAACATTTCATGAAGATCAGTATTTGACAAGCTCAGAAAGCTTAAATCCAGGCACCTGTAAAAACCCTGTGTTAATGCCATTGTGTACTCAGTAAACAGTACATATACTATCAAATGCAGGTACTGAAAGTAACTGAATTTGTCTTGATATTAGCTTTCTGCAATTGATTTTAAAGCATTAGAGATAAGGAAAACCATTACCAGGAGCCAATCAGGAGAGAGCAAATTGAACAGACTGATGACTCAAATGCATGCTATCCATTATTGTGTAATCTGTAGGCTGAGAATGCATTCTTGGCCAAACTTGGTAGCTGCCACTGCAATGTGGACTGATGGTCTGCTTTTTCTGCCTGCTAGGGGCATCTGGATTACAGTACTGTCGAACATGATTACAGATCTTTTGGCAGGTACAAGAGTTCCCATATATACATTTCAAAATAGTGTGTATCTACTTCTTTAGAGATCAGCCCTAATTCGTAGTTAGGGTTTACATTACAATTTAAAACCTAACTGCCTGAAGTGTGGTCAGATGACTTTACACCATACTATATTATCACTGCTATTTTTAAAAAGTATACAATATTAGAATTCTGTGTGAAGAATAGCTGGTTGTTAAGCTGCAGGCTGGGAGGCCGGCTGCCGTGTCGTTAACAACTGATGACTCATCAGCTGTCAGCCGACTTCCCCACTGACAACTGAAATGTAAACTAAACAATGCTCACAATAGAACATTCTGAACAAAAATAGCATGGGGTTCCCTCCCAATCTATACCAGACCCTTCAGATCTGATATGGATTTTAAGGGGAACTCCAAAATTTACAAAAAAAGGCTTGAGTCCCCCGCAGAATCCACACCAGACCCTTATCCGAGCACACAGCCTGGCAGGCCAGAAAAGGGGGGTGCTTTGGGGCGGGGGGGGACTCTGATCCCTCCCCCCCATGTGAATGAGTATGGGGTACATTGTACCCCTACTTATTCACCAAAAAAGGTCAAAAATAAAGAAAAACAGTATATGGTTTTTGACAAGTCCTTTATGAAAAAAAAAGGTAAGGGTCGGAGTCACCTAGCAACCTCACCTGGTGGCACCGCCTTTTTGTGACATCACCGGCCCAGCAGGCAGCGGGCTGTGACATCACAAGGAGGTGGGTCACCAGGTGACGTCACTATGTGGTCCTGCCCCTCACTTATTCAAGAACTTACATCCAGCGGAGGAGGCATTCAGCAGTCAGCTTTCCTCATGGGTGGAGTTTTTTTTTTTATTTTCTTCGGGTGAGGCAGGTATGGTGATTGACGATGGATCTGTCAAAAACCTGTGTACTGTTTTTCTGTATTTTGACACTTTTTTGGTGAATGTACCCCATACTCATTCAAATGGGGGGGCAGGATCTGGGGGCTTCCAGATTCCAATAAGCCCCCTGCCCGCAGACCCCCTCAGCCCAGGGTTGCCTGGAAGAGGCCCTTGTCCCCATTAACATAAGGATAAGGTGCTTTGGGGTGGCGGGGCAGAGCTGCTTAACAACTAACTATTCTTTACACAGAATTCAAATCGGTCGATCATTTTTCAATCGATCCAAATTCTAATCAGTCTGAAAATTTGGAATTTGTTAGAAAATGAATAAACAAAACTAATTTTAATACATTTCAATGAAATTTGTTACTATTCCTTACTATTTCATTCAAAAATTTGTATACATCTGAATCTCCACAAAAATCTCCACCAAAAATTTGTCTGAATTTGTATTTGGGCCAAAACAAATTGCACGTATCTATTGCGTATATTTGGTTTACAAGTTGTGAGGATGGAAAACATGAGGGTAACATATGAACATAGACTTCCATGTATGATGTATGTGGCATGCATTGAGACATATTTGCTAATAAATAGAGTTGAGCGAACACCTGGATGTTCGGGTTCGGCGGGTTTGGCCGAACTTCGCAAAAAAGTTTGCGTTCGGCCCCGAACTTGACCCCGATCCCCATTGAAGTCAATGGTGACCCGAACTTTTGGGCACTAAAATGGCTCTAAAAAAGTCCTGGAAAGAGCTAGAGGGCTGCAAAAGGAAGCAAAATGGGGGTAAGAGGACAAGTGCCCTGCAAACAAATGTGGAAAGGGAAATAACTTAAAATCACATAAAAAAAAATAAAAAATGGAGGAGGAGGTGGATGTGGAGTAGGAGGTTGAGAAGGTGGTGACCGTGGCGGTGTAGGTGGATGTGGCGGTGGAGGAGGAGGAGGTAGCCAACACTGTTTTTTGTTTGTTTGGATTTTTTTTTGTCTAATTGGGGTAGCCCTCAAAATATTGAGACATAAAAAAAAAAAGACTACCTGCAGACAAACCCACAGATGTTCTAGCACGGGTTTTTCCATATAAAATGTACCATGGTTTATTTTTCATGTTTCATGCTGAAATGCTGCCTCCTGCTAAGACTTTGCCTATCAGCTGGTGGTGCTGTTTGTTGTGGCGTGCTGCTGACAAAGCTTTTCCACATTTCGGCCATGCTAACCCTGCCTTCTGAGGTGCTGGCGGTGCCACAGCTGCGTTGGCGACCTCTTCCTCCTCCTCTGCCTTCGCCTTGTGCTTCCACTGAGCCCCCAGTGTCATTTGAGAATGCCCTCAGCAGCGCGTCTACCAGCGTGCACTCGTAGTCGCGCATCTTACGATCACGCTCCAGTGAGGGAATTAAGGATGGCACATTGTCCTTGTAACGGGGATCCAGCAGGGTGGCAACCCAGTAATCAGCACAAGTTACAATGTGGGCAACTGGGCTGTCGTTGTGCAGGTACTGCAGCATGTAGTCACTCATGTGTGCCATGCTGCCCAGAGGCAAAGAAACGGAGACCCGTCGTACCGTGTGTACTCACTGATGTACGACGTCATGGACGTGTTGCTGTCGGGTCAACGGGTGTAACATTGAACACGACTAATGACCCAACGGTGGGACGACCTAGGGGCAATGTTCCTGTTACACGGTAGGAATTAAGGGAGTGACCTCGCACTAG
>BLSH010346293.1:96791-107808 GCA_018402905.1 Glandirana rugosa | reverse complement strand
GTACAATTGATATTAACAGTTGAACTTACCTTTTTTACCTTCATAAGAACTATTTCCTTATGGTAAAACGGACAGTGGACATCACCGTTGAACATAAGACGGGAGTCGGACCACCTTATAAAACGTCCTAGATTATCACACAAATGAAACGTTCCTTTAAAAGGGGAATCGAATTGGTGAATTCCTGGCCTTCCTAAAGGTCGAAATCCTGGCCTCGGGAAAAACGCTAAGCCGCGACGCAGCGAAATTGACTGTTAACGCGCCAGCACGCCGCAACATGGGTTTGCTTTAAACGCAGGAAAAAAAGGGTGTTTGTCTCGAGAGAAAACCACCATAAACTAGGGGAACAACGCCGCACGACCGCGCAATTGTCAGTTAAAGCGACGCAGCGCCGAATCGCAAAAAGGGCTCCGGTCCTAAAGCTGGAAATCCTTCCGGTCCTTAAGTGGTTAAGCTAAGGGGAAAATTTCCTTGCAAAGTAAACACACTATTAGATCCTGCAAAATATTCCACCAGGCTGAGGGCAGAATACAAGTTGCCACTACAGGTGACAGGCAAAATGGTATTCCTTTATCAAGAATACTTCCATTTTTTCCATTCAAGTTGACAATTATAGTTAACATGTTTTTTACAGAAATTATTTTACCAGAGCTCATTTAATTCATAAGGCTTGTTTAGAATCATTATTCAGTGAAAGACAAAAATAATTTGCATTCTACAGACAACATTATTAAGGGCAGAACGTGATAGTTTTGTAGATATAATTTTCATTTTATATTTATTTAATATATTTATGCACAAACTTAATAACAAGAGCATGGGATATTGGCCAGAACAGCCACATACTATGTGATTTTTCTCAAATTATGCTTTTTAAAAACAAACCAAGCAGATATATTTACCAAGTGATCCTTAATGCTATGTTAAGATTCTACAATTAGGAAGTTAACTGAGTGCTCATTTCTTTTGGCAAATGAACCCACATTATTATCCTCTTACCTAACTTGCAAGAAACTGGACAGCCTTCACAAGAAGATTTGTGCCATCTTCAAAGGAAAGGCTTTTCTCCAGCAAGATCACAAGAAAGTTACATGAAAACAGAAGCCTGAGAAAGTCTCTTGTGGTTTCAAAATGTGTTGTTAAGAGCTTGATTAGATGTTCCAAATTACTGGATAAGAAAATAATTTCAGTGAAAGGAGTTGAGAAACTGAATTGGAAAGTAGACATCTAGACTTCAGAGAAAATATACAACACAGTGCAAAATATAGTAAGATAATGAATATACAGACTTGTCTCTAACACTGGCTATTGGCTTTGTGTATTAAGTTTTATGACTTAAAATTGTATGATTTATTAGGATCACATGCACTTTTTCTCTGATGTTGCACTTTTAAATATGTAGAACAATGGGTCAGGCTGAAATTTTGCAACAACTTCTTAAACGCAAAGTCTGGAGTTTTATATTGATTTTTGCTAATATGTTCACAAATAAAATCATAATAATCAAATTTTTAGTCAGGTTAATATAAAAGGATCCTTCTGAATAGTTCGTATTTACTATTTATGGCCAGCAGATGGCACTACAGGCTCCTTTTCACACATTTAAAAATGCTCTCCTGACCTAAACTACCTTATCGTCCTCTTTTCAAGATGTGTACAAACCTTGATTTGGTGGCAATGACCTCCATTGTTTTATATCCCAGCCAGAACATCTTCACACTGGCCAAGACTGTAAAGTAGTTTCCTTCAGACTCCAAAGGGACCATCTTCTGATTATTAATGACTGAATAGCTCAGTATATTTCCTCCCACTCTGCTTTTTAGGTTCTATTTACACATGTGACTTGTCATGCGACTTTGAAACCCCAAAGTTTCATGACAAGTTGCACTCCATGTTTCCCCCCTGTACCTGGAAGAAGTGGGAACCAGCATATGTAAAAACATTCCATGTAAGAATGTGTTCCAACAATGTAAGGATGAATCTGGTATAGCCCACTGAGCTAGATGGTCTTTCTAGTAAAAAGCTATTGGTGACTGCCAGGCCCTTACTGTGTGGAATGCTGCTTTAAAGGGCTTCAATATCGATAGCCACAAGCAGCATATGATCATGTACCTCAATGCCCTCCAAACATTTAAGTAGGTCAGGTGTATCTTTTATTTAATATAGTAACAATGTAACGTGTGGGCGTAGGTATACGTCTATTAACCTCCCTAGCCATATGATTGTCAGATTTTTGTGTCTCAAAGTGGTACATTGTTTTGCATAGAAATTTGGCATTTTATATTGTAGGCCTGTAATTCTTAGGAATAACTCACTTAAATCTGTCCAAACAAGAGTCTAGTAGACACCTGGGTATGATAATGTTTGAAACACAAAATTATAAATGATAATATAATAAATTATAAATAATTACAAAAACTAATAATATAATAATAATACATGTAATTCAATATTGTAATCAAACCAAAAACACTGACATTTGTCCAAACAAGGGTGCAATATTATTAGTCACTGTAATACTTGATAGTTTAGTAAACATCCCGGGTATGATATATTTTGAAACATGGGACTGCACAAAGTCCGACGTCACAATGGAACCTGGTTTCCTTGCGGATTTTCTTTCCATTGTCATCATGTTGAACAACAAACCACGCACATCCTTGTTGATGCTGACTTTTTTCTCGGTTGGTGGGATGTAGTCCATAAAGTGACGACCAGTCAGGCATTCTGGGTTGACAACACCAACAGCACGACGTTCAGCTCTGTTCACAGCCATTGATGTTGTTTGGTGGTTCACAAAAATACATTCTGCAACTTTCCAAATAAAGTCAGAATGAACCACAGGCTTGTCACTCTTTTTTTTAGCAGAATGTAGGCATTCCATAAACATTTTATAAGAAGATGCCTGAAGATCTTTTTGTAGTATTTTTTTTGTTGTTTCCACATTGCTGAGTAGAATGTTATTGCTTGGTCTGCTCTGGCAACACCTTCCATGGTGTTATTGTAGTCAAGCACTACCTGTGGCTTTATGATGTCTTTCCCACCTTTCGTGTGTGCCATAACAGTGGAGGTGTTATGCACTGTACTCACTTGTCACACCATCACAGTACCATAATTTTGCCTTTCTGCCAGGCAACCATTTCTCCCGTCTTCATATCGTAGCTGTCGTTACTTTCCGTGTCTGATCATGAAGTACCCCATGAATCACTCTCACTCCATTCTTCAAGCATTTCTAAGTCGCTATCGCTGTCCTCTAGCTGGTCCAAAAGCGCTTTGGATGATGTAGACGGATGCCTTTTGGATGCCATGGATGCTCTCAATTTTCCAGGCACAAAGAACAGTTCAGGTGCAGGCAGGGCACTAAACAAAGCACTGGGAACAAATCTGAGGTGTACTTATTTGATACAGTATGCAATCAACAGATTACAATGTATTGTATGTGTGTTCGTGTTTCTAACTTCTTGAAATTCCCGCCGGCTCCACCCCCATGCGTCATGCCACTTGCAGGGAACGGAGCCTGGCCGGAGGACACCGCCAGAGGACATTGCGGGATCGCAAGGACAGGGTAAGTACATGCAGAGGCATTTAAATGTGTAGTCCCGAGTGTGGCTCGGGGTTACTGCTTTTGGCACTGAAGATTAACCCCCAAACCACACTCGGGATTACCGCCAGGCAGGTTAAGTGGCTCGCTGGTTCTGTATGAGCTCCAATGCTCGATAAAATGGGCCTGCCAGGGGGATGTGTGAGGCTTTTATGTGTTTTTGGGAGGGAATAGAAAGTGGGAGTCTGTGGGGATTTAACTCCCAAAAATTCATAAAGATCCTTATTAATAACACTGCATTGATATGCCTCAAGAACGAGTAAATGGATTTTATCCCAAAATACAGAAGCCATGCTTTCCAAAATCTCCCTATACCACTCCCTATTATTTAGGATATCAAAACATATCTCCTTGTATTTATTTTTTCTCATAAGTACCACGTTTCCCCCTTTATCAGAAGGGCTTGATAACTACCTCATTGTTGGAGCTCAGAGTGGGTACCGCGAGATGTAGTTCATGCGTTAGGTTAGCCGAAAAGGATTGTTTGTAGCCTCCCATCAGTACTGTCCATTTAAAATGATTTAGCTTGCCACAATTATGTACAATTGTGTTTAATATTCTGAACATCCATTGATTGGTGTTTATTTGTGTATACCTTATGAATATGTAGTTGTGCTGGATCATGTCAACCAATGGCTGTCTGTGGGCAGGCATAAGCACTCTGGATGTGTCTCTTGACACATTATGGATGGCTGTGTTGGATGGGCTTGGCTCCTCCTCTGTGGGGTAGGTATGCTGATGTATGTCCTCATATCCTCCACCTCCGTACGAGGCTATTGCGCATGCGTGGCACTAGGCGCATGTCGCGTGAAGTCATTTGGCCACATATGTGACTGGGGTATGTCAGGGTGTGCCAGTTGGCAGTGGTACTGTTAGCTGGGTGGACAGTGTCGGAGGGCATGCATGGACATTGGGTGAGTAAAGTAATCCTTTCCCACATGGTGATGCTACTTATGGGACTACATTATGAATGGATTTGGGCCAAAGTATACATATTCTCCTCCTAACTGTAGATATACCTTCCAGGGCTGATGGGCAGTTAGTGGGTATTGGTATTCACTTTATCTACTGTGAGCATTTACACAGCTTGGCTGCTTATAGCCTGGATATAGATAATAATATATCAACTATACTAGCCCTTCCCGCTCTTTCTTCTATATGGGGGGTCAGCTGAATATCATTTCTATCAGCCATATTGACTACCTATTATTATTTTTTGGCCATAGATACATTTTGGCTTCCTATATCTCTTCAACTAAACATTGTGACCTGTTTGGCTCAATCGCCTATACCTCACTGTAAATCGTATGCAAGATCATTACTGATGACCTAATACTTGCACCTATCTTTGATAAACAAATCATATAGTACGTTGCTTACTTTTACTGTCCTGCAACCTTTTTTGGAAACATGTCCTGGTGATTCAACACAACCAGGATACTACTTAATATATGTGTGAGATACTGAGGGATATATTAATTTACAGGCTTGCCCTTACATTTCTGCCCCAGACAGGTGTCCTGCTGCTGGCGGTGGGTCCTGGTGCCCCTATGTCCGCCCCCAGTCTTTTCCTTATTGAGTTTCCATGATCCACTGTAATATTGTAAGCATGATGATTGACTAGAAATATTTTGGTTATTGTGATTAAATGAAATACTGTATTGATACTTACACTCTTTTGTTTCTTCATAAATATTTAGTATTGCTCTACATTTCTATACTGGGTCCTGAAGAAGCCATGTTTCTGGTGAAATGTTGAAATGGCAGATCAGGCTACTGGAAGGATATATTTGTACAAGTGTTGTATATGCCTTGATATCTACATATTTTGAGTCTTCCAGTACAATTGTAGAATGTATTTTGCAACATTTATTTGTGGATCAATTTTAGGCCCTTTGGCCTTTGTTTTTATGAATTTTGTACAATAAAGATTATATTTTATGAAATTTATCTCTCCTATGCTGAGCCTTGAAAGTCCGGTTAGTTAGACAGATTCTGGCATATCTGGCCCTGCAGCTTCTTCATACTTTCAGTTCAAAGTGTACATTCCAATACAGAGTTTGCTTTTTATCCTATGTTTAATGTAATTATAAAGTTATTCTGCTTAATTTATGTAATTTTTGGCTATAAAATGTGTTATGACAATTAGAAATCATCAAATATTAGAATCCCAAATTTTACCTGAAGTGAACTACACTTATGATAAGAAAAATGCAATCCCCTTCAGATGAATTATATGCAAAAATGTAACAAATATTTTAACAGATCCATTACAGTGTTGTGAAGTTGTATGGTGTATCATGTCTCTTCTCAAACTGATTTCATAATAAAATTGTCACTCTTTATTACTTCCCGCTTATAAGTTCAGTCATTATGAAAAAAAAAAATGAAAAAAAAAAGAAAAGTTCAAAGAGAACCTGTCGTGAATGGGCATCTGCAGAAATCTGGTGATTGCTATAACTCTGTAGACTTACTTATGAACAATGTATAGGTTCCCATTATTTAGCATTTTGTTCAAGCCTGACACTAGCAGGAGTATCAGGGGGTCAGACAGCTAATAAGGCAGCAAATGTCAGACTTCAGATGACCTTTGACCCTCTGGCAGTTCCCATATTATATTCTCACATCATTATTTTATCAAATGAGGAATTTTGCTTACCTTGTAAATATATATTTATGGATCTCTACTTTTTTTTTTTACATCTGTGACTGTACAAAATGTAAAACTGGTAGACTGCTACAGTATGTATACAAGGAACAAAATATGTATAAGGGAAGACTTTTTTACTCTGTAATATCCTCCTGTCGTTTTCGAGGCAGAAAAAAAAGTTCTTTATGCAGAAACAATAACAGTACAGATTAAAGGCTTTCACATCCAGTTCTCAGGCCAAGTGAAAGAGAACTGTCTAGTTTTAAGACCACAGATATCAAAGAGCCATTATATTACATTATCCTGTTGTTGTGCAGTGCCAGAAAAAAAGTATTTTATTTTGGTGCATTATCATTGTGTTTTGCTTTTTTTTTTTTTTGTAATTCCTTTATTTATCACAAAAGGTAACATGGTACAGGCAACTGCACAAGCAAGAGTTATTTTTGATGCGAAAACAGATCTTGCATTAGCTGGGTTATTGATAGCTAAGACTGGAACGGTGTTCCAGAGACAGAATCCAAGCATCCTGTCATTCAGAGCTTTTGCCTAAACCCATAGCAAGAAGCACAATTACATTTCTCAGTATTATATAAAAAAAAGAAAAAATTAGAAAAAGGTAGAAAAGGCACTTATAAGGTTAAGAGTAAGGAGTCGTATGTCTGGCTGGTCATTTTAAGGGGAAAGCATCCACGTCTATCCACGTCGAGCTGACATTCTTATAATTAAAAACTAGGTGGACATGAAGCTTGATAACAGGGCAGAGTCGTGGACTGCCTATCAGACTGAAAATGGACGCAGACTAACTACCTTGTAGACCAGAAATGTGGAACTATGTGCAGGAAACATCCAGGTAGGATGTAGAAGTCGATGCCATGAGTATTGATGAGAAAGAGAGGAAAAGGGAGAGAAGGGGGGGGGGAAAGGGGGGGGAGGAAAAGGGGGGGGGGGATGTGAAAGGGAAGGGGCCCCATAAAGCTAGCAAGAGATTTGAAGAGGACATATGGAAGCATCAAAAATATAAAAGAGAAACTGATGTCCGCGCGCCCCATGCCCGGGCCCCCTACGACATCACCCAGCGAAGCCTCTAGTGCGGAATCTCTGCAAGGTAGGCATCTGTAAAGATAAAGTGCTGCCATGGTCTCCAGGTCTCTCGAAAGATCTCCTCTTTGTTGTGAAGAGTAGCGGTGAGGTCTTCCATGTCTCTTAGTTCGTTAACTTTGGAGAACCACAGCGCCAGAGAGGGTGGGTGCTCAGATTTCCAGCAGAGGGGGACGCAGGCCCTGGCCGCATTCAGGAGTTGTATGGTGAGGTGTTTTGCTTTTTAACCATCTCAAGACCAGACACTTTCATCCCCAGACTGTTTTTTAGCTTTCAGTACTGTCACATTTTGAATATCAATTACTAAGTCATGCAACCCTGTACCCAAATTAAGTTTTTTCATTTTTTTAGACAGATAGAGCTTTCCTTTGGTGGTATTTAACCAGTTCCCATCCATGCTATAGCCGAAAGACAGCTACAGAGCAGGCCTCCAGTTCAGGGAGGACTTCCATGTCCGGGGCCCGTATCGGGCGCACTCTATGACCACTGTGTCTTCTGGTTACAGCTGATCAGATATCGGGGTAAAGGGCCAGTTACATTGGTTGCTATATAAGCAAAAAAGTACAGAAAATTTTGAAAAAAATACATGCTTTGTTGGTTTCTGTCATAAAATTTTGCAAATACATGTCTTCATAAATTTAGGCCAAAAGGTGTTATGCTTTATTTCTTTGGTAAAAATAGCTCAAATTAGTGTATATTATTTAGTCTGTGTGAAAGTTATGGAGTCTACAAACTATAGTGTGTATATATATATATATATATATATATATGAAAATTGATCAGTCCTGATTTCATTTCTCGAGGCCCTAAAATGCCAGGACAGTACAAATACCTCCCAAGCAACTCCCTTTTGGAAAGTAGACAGTCTGAGGTATTTAGTAAGAGGCATGGTGAGTTTTTGTAGTTGTAATTTTCTGTCACGATTTTTTGGAAAATTAAGAAATTTAAAAAAAAAGAAGTTGCCATTTTAACAAGTTATTTCTCACACACAGCATAGGCATTCTTAGAATTACACCCCAAAAGACATTCTGCTATGCCTTCTGAGTATGAGGATACCACATGTGGGAGACTTTTTCACAGCCTAGATGCAAAGAGAGTCCCAAAATCCAAGGAGCGCCTCTAGGTTTTCAAGGAACATAAATCGCACATAAATTATGCATCTCAGTTCCTGATTACCTATCCCATTTTTGGAGGCCCTAGAGCACCAGGACAGTGGATAAACCCACGAAATAATCCCATTTGTAAATCAAACACTTTAAGCTATTTTTGAAAGGCATAGTGAGTCTTTTGAAAATATCAGGTTTTGACACAAATTTTTGGAAAATGCAGGAAAATTAAAATGCATTTTTTTTTTTTACATAAAAACATAATCTTCTACTCCTCCCGAGTAAGACGATACCACGTGTTTGAGTCTAGCCATGTATAGGGGCTCAAAATCCAAGGAGCACCTTTAGGTGTTCTAGGGTCATAAATTACACATCTCATTTTTTTATTACCTATCAAAGTTTTGGAGGCCCTGAAGCACCAGGACAGCGGAAACATATACATACACATGACTACGTTTTCGAGAGAAAACACCCTAAGGTATTATTTAACAGGTATGGTGAGCCTTTTGAAGACTTAATCTTATTACATCAAGTTTTTTGAAAATGCATAAAGAAAATGAAAATTACAAATTGTAAATTTTTTACACAAAATTGTCAATTTAAAGGATCACCTTTGGTAACATGTTACACCCGTATTAAGGCTGTAACATGGTGGTGTTACATGTGGCGATGATCAGGGACAATATCAGGGAAGTTAGAACTCAATCTTGGTCTTTCTTCTAGGATTGTCCCTCCAAGGTCAGATCACCATACCTTCATTGTTCTGTTCTTGGACACTTATGTTAGTGGAGATGCATCCAGTAGCTGAAACGGGATTTTCAAGCTGTGTCTGTGACATCAGTCCAATGCTTAATGTTCCCATTCATCCAACTCCGTCTTGACTTTTTCCAGGTGGATTTTTAGGGCCCAGTGTGCTGCTCTCTCTCTCTTTCTCCTTCAGCTGAGAAGCAAAGAGAGAGTGGCATCCCAGGCTCCACATTTCGGCAGTGGACTAGAGACTTGAAAGCAGATTCCCTTGAGTCCCGGAAAAATCTCATGATCCAAGATCATTTACTTCACTTCTGTCCTGCAGACGTCAGACAGTTTGTGTTGGAAAGGAGACCAGCATCTGCCAAAGCAGCAGCCTAACTGGCAGATACCTATATCAACACTCTGGTATCTGACCACCACAATGCTCTTCTGAATGCCTGGGAAGGAGGGAAATCACCCACAGTAATCCCTTCTTCACCTATAAACCATGCTCCGCAGGGCTAGCACCTGCTTTTTTTGGTGCCAAGCCAACCTTGACTGACAACCACAGATGTTACACCTGTGGAAATCATAGACATCTCAGGACTCACTAACCTGAGCAGAAGAAGAAAACATTACTTGGCCAACTGGCCAGCAACATACTGTTCATCAATGAGAAACCTTGAACCAATGCCAACTTACAGCCAGTCATTGTAGGCAACCAGACTGTAACTGGTTTCTGTAACACCGAAGCTGAAGTCACATCGGTCAGACCAGAGGTGATAGAAGAAAAAGGCATAATCCCAGAGAAGTTTCTTACCCTTTCCAGAGTTGGGAAGACCTTTTCCAGCATACTACGTGCATATGTGTTCATTGGTTGGGGTGCAGGAAATGGGGTGAGAGAGGTGGGAGTCTGAGGAGATCCCCATAGCCGTGTTGTTTGGTGCCAATTTTGGGACCCTTTTCTCATATTACACACCTGCTGAGGACACCCCCACTGAACCCTTTGGACCTACTGAGGTACTATGTACAGATGTTGGGTTAACATGCATGTGCAGGTATCAAACACATGTGTAGTTGATGTTAACAATGTGTGTAGTGATAATGCATAGACAATATTGGAGGTCACTCACAGTGCAGCAAAGGTAACAGAGGCACAGACTTGGGTCACAGAGCAGCAGGAGAAGGCTTCTGCCCCCCATTCCTGCTCTGGCGCAGTGGACTCTACCTCCGTTGAGCTTCAGCAGCAGTCTTTGTTTGCCACAGGACTGCTTGCTGGGACTTGTAGGTCCGCCTTTGAGACAGCACTGCAGACAGACCAAACCCTAAAGCAGCTTAGTAGTCTAGCTAATCACCCCCTGTAGAGAATGACAAACAAAAGGTTTACCGGCACAAAGAGAAGCTTTACAGTTAGAGCATACCCACAGAGGGGAATGAGACTGAACTGGGTAGGAGACAGCTTGTTGTGCCCAGTCAATTCAGGGGACAGTTGCTGAAGGTGGCTCATGATATTTCCTTAGCAGAGCACATGGGGTCACTAAGACCAGGGTGTGGTTGATACATAGCTTTGATTTGCCGACCATGCTCGCTGATATAGCTGACTACTGTCGGTGTTACTTACCAGCTTGTTTGCAAGGCAGAAGATGTATACAGGGCTCCTCTACAACTTTTGCCTGTGATTGACGAACCTTTTAGGAGGATGGCAGTGGATATTGTTGGACCTCTAGCCATCCCTAGAAGTTTAGGTAAACATTATATCCTGACAGTTGTTGATTATCCACTTCAGCCCCGGAAGGATTTGCTGCTTTAGGACCGGAGCCCTTTTTGCGATTC
>BLSH010346293.1:85335-96781 GCA_018402905.1 Glandirana rugosa | reverse complement strand
CTTCGAGTTGCCTCCATCTCAGGTGACGCGGTCTCGTTCTTACCCCCCGTCTTCGGAAGAGGACGACGAGACACTGGGTTCAGACACGGAGACAATGGAAACGACGTGACACTCACTGGAGGTTATAACAGATACGTAATAGTGATGTGTGTAACAATTGTAGTTGATGTGTACACAGACTATGGACGTGTACGTACAATTGGGTTGTAGACATGTATCATGGAGTCATCCAGGTTTCCCAAGTCACCCCCACAGGAGTCGTCCACACATTATACTCTTTTCCCAGGGTTTTAACCGTGGTTTGTTGTGGGACCCTTTTCTCATATTACACACCTGCTGAGGACACCCCCACTGAACCCTTTGGACCTACTGAGGTACTATGTACAGATGTTGGGTTAACATGCATGTGCAGGTATCAGACACATGTGTAGTTGATGTTAACAATGTGTGTAGTGATAATGCATAGACAATATTGGAGGTCACTCACAGTGCAGCAAAGGTAACAGAGGCACAGACTTGGGTCACAGAGCAGCAGGAGAAGGCTTCTGCCCCCCATTCTTGCTCTGGCGCAGTGGACTCTACCTCCGTTGAGCTTCAGCAGCAGTCTTTGTTTGCCACAGGACTGCTTGCTGGGACTTGTAGGTCCGCCTTTGAGACAGCACTGCAGACAGACCAAACCCTAAAGTAGCTTAGTAGTCTAGCTAATCACCCCCTGTAGAGAATGACAAACAAAAGGTTTACCGGCACAAAGAGAAGCTTTACAGGTAGAGCATACCCACAGAGGGGAATGAGACTGAACTGGGTAGGAGACAGCTTGTTGTGCCCAGTCAATTCAGGGGACAGTTGCTGAAGGTGGCTCATGATATTTCCTTAGCAGAGCACATGGGGTCACTAAGACCAGGGTGTGGTTGATACATAGCTTTGATTTGCCGACCATGCTCGCTGATATAGCTGACTACTGTCGGTGTTACTTACCAGCTTGTTTGCAAGGCAGAAGATGTATACAGGGCTCCTCTACAACTTTTGCCTGTGATTGACAAACCTTTTAGGAGGATGGCAGTGGATATTTTTGGACCTCTAGCCATCCCTAGAAGTTTAGGTAAACATTATATCCTGACAGTTGTTGATTATCCACTTCAGCCCCGGAAGGATTTGCTGCTTTAGGACCGGAGCCCTTTTTGCGATTCGGCAGTGCGTCGCTTTAACTGACAATTGCGCGGTCGTGCGATGTTGTACCCAAACGAAATTTGCGTCCTTTTTTTCCCACAAACAGAGCTTTCTTTTGGTGGTATTTGATCACCTCTGCGTCATTTCTGATCGCCGCTATAAACAAAAGAAGAGCGACAATTTTGCAAAAAAACCCAAATTTCTTACTTTTTGCTAAAATACAAATCCAAAAAAAAAATATAAAAAAACATTTTTTTTCATCGGTTTTGGCCGATTTATATTCTTCCTCATATTTGCGATAAAAAAAATCGCAATCGGCGTTTATTAGATTGGTTTGCGCAAAAGTGGTCGCGTTTACAGATGATGAGAATTCATTTTTGGGTTTTTTTTTTTTTTTACTAGTAATGGCGGTGATCTGCGATTTTTTGCGGTACTGCGATATTTCAGCGGACATGTCGGACTATTTTGACACTTTTTTGGGACCATTGGCATTTATACAGCGATCAGTGCTATAAAAATGCACTGATTACTGTGTAAATGTCATTGGCAGTGAAGGGGTTAACCTGCAGGGGGCGCTCTAAGGGTTAACTATGTTCCCTGGGTGTGTTCTAACTGTGGGGGGACTGTACTAGCTGGGGAAGGGAAGTGGTCACAGCCTTCGTATACAGGAAGGCTGTGATCACAGCCCTTCCCCCTCACACAGAGCGGAGGTCCGTGTTTACTTACACGGACCTCCGCTCCTTCGCTCCGGGGGGGCCATCGCGGGTAGCCGGCGGCAATCGAAGCCGCCGCACCCGCTCCCTGGCCCTCCCCAAACACAGTGAGCGCGCGTGCCTCCGCGGCGGCGCGCGCGCTCACTAGGCTCGTGAGCGCAGCCGCCGTCATATGACGGCGATTTGCGCTCACGAGCCACCTTGCCGCCGTCAATTGCCGATCGGCGGTCGGCAAGGGGTTATGCTATGCATTATCCAGAGGCTTTGGCTCTCTCTTCCCTCCAGGCAGACAAGGTCGCTGATGCTCTGCTAGGAATCTTCACATAGTTACATAGTTAGTCAGGTTGAAAAAAGACACAAGTCCATCTAGTTCAACCAAAAAAAAATATATATATATATATATATAAAACCAAACAATCCCATATACAGTCCTTCACCCACAGTTGATTCAGAGGAAGGCAAAAAAAACAGCAAAGCATGATCCAATTTGCTATAACGGGGAAAAAAAATCCTTCCTGTTCCCCCGAGAGGCAATCGGATACACCCCGGATAAACTTTACCTAAAAATGTTACTACCCAGTTATATTATTTACATTAAGGAAAGAATCCAGGCCTTTTTTAAAGCACTCAACCGTGCTGGCCAAAACCACCTCTGGAGGGAGTCTATTCCACATTTTCACAGCTCTTACTGTGAAGAAACCTTTCTGTATTTGTAGATGAAATCTTTTTTCCTCTAGAGGTAAACACCAAGTTCTCTATATGAACCACGTATATATTTGTACATGTTGATCATATCCCCTCTTAACCTCCTCTTCTCAAGAGAGAATAAATGAAATTCCTCTAATCTTTCCTCATAGCTAAGCTCCTCCATACCTTTTATTCGTTTGGTTGCCCTTCTCTGCACTTTCTCTAGTTCCCCCATATCCTTTTTGAGAACTGGTGCCCAAAACTGAACTGCGTATTCCAGATGAGTTCTTACTAATGATTTGTACAGAGGCAAAATAATGTCTCTATCTCTGGAGTTCATCCCTCTCTTAATACAAGAAAGGATTTTGCTTACTTTGGAAACTGCAGCTTGGCATTGCATGCCATTATTAAGCTTATGATCTACCGAAACCCCTAGATCCTTCTCCAGTATGGAATCCCCCAGTTGTACTCCCCCTAGTATGTACAATGCATGCATATTCTTAGCCCCCAAGTGCATAACTTTACATTTGTCAACATTAAACCTCATTTGCCACATAGTTGCCCAATTAGACAGTACATTAAGGTCTGCTTGTAAGTTGGAGACATCCTGCAAGGACGTTATTCCACTACATAGCTTGGTGTCATCTGCAAACACTGAAATGGTACTTTTAATCCCAGACCCTATATAATTTATAAATATATTGAAAAGTAAGGTCCCAACACTGAACCTTGGGGTACACCACTGATAACCTTAGACCATTCAGAATAAGAATCATTAACCACTACTCTCTGAATTCGGTCTTTTAGCCAGTTTTCTCTTCATTTACAAACTGATCTTTCCAAGCCTGTAGACTTTACCTTACACATTAGCCGTGTGTGGAGAATGGTGTCAAACGCTTTTGCTAAGTCCAAGTATAACACGTCTTCACAAGTGTGGGATTTCCAACCAAGCTCATTAACGATCAAGGCCCCCCAGTTTGTGTCTGACTTAATGCAAGCTCTCTTTTAGAAAATACAGATGATGCAAATCATGGCCAGTCCTTGTCATCCACAAATAAATGGCTTGTGTGAGCATTTCAATAGCACCTTGAAACAAATGTTGCGCACCTTTGTGAAATCCCAGGGAAAGGACTGGACAATATCTGCCTCATCTGCTATTTGCTTACAAACAGGTGCCCCAGGAGTCCACAGGCTTTTTGCCATTTGAATCTCTGTACAGATGGAGGGTAAGAGGGCCCTTGGACCTAATCCATGAGACCTGGGAGGACAAAATTTCAGAACCAAAGGTCTCCGTGGTGGTTTACATCCTAAAATTCAGAGACAAAATGGAGACACTGGTGAGAGTGGTATGGGAAAACATGGCATAGGATCAGACCAGACAGAAACATTGGTATGACCATAATGCCAGGGAGCGGACATAAACTGTGGGTCAGGAGGTGTATGTTCTGCTTCTCCTGTGGCAGAAAAAACTCCATGTAGCATGGGAAGGCTTGTACCCCATCACCCAGCGTCTGAATGATATCACCTACTTGGTCAGGTTGGGAGAAAGAAGTAGATGACAGAAAGCCCACCATAAGAGCACAGCCTATGTCATGCCTGTCTGCAGCATGCCAGAGCAGGAGGTGGTTTATTCACTTCTAGACCTGCTAGCTGACACCACAGGGGTAAACTCAGACCTCCAAATTAATTTCAACCTTACCCCCTCTCAGGTACCGGGGCTGAGGGGAGTGCTGGCAGTATATGGTGGTAGGTTTACTGGAAAACATGGAAGGACCCACCTTGCTGTGCACAAGGTGGACACAGGGCCACATCCTCCTATTAAACAATCAGCCTATCACATCTCTCTGGAGGTGCAGGTTGACGTGAAAAGGGAGGTTGAGGAAATGCTGCAGTTAGGGATGATTCAGAAGTCCCACAGTGCCTGGGCATCCCCAGTAGTCCTGGTCCCCAAAAAGGATGAGACAATCAGGTTCTGTGTGGACTACAGGAAGCTGAATGCCATCATCACTGCAGACTCCTACCCCATGCCCCAGGTTAGCGAGTTGTTGGATAGGCTGGCGGCTGCCCACTATATTACAATCATGGATCTGAGCAGATTGTTTGCATTTACAGTCATGCCGTTTGGAACGAAGAATGACCCAGCTACCTTCCAAAGAGTCATGCAGCCTTTGCAGTAGCCTACTTGGATGACATCATCAAGTTCAGCCCAATCTGGGAGGAACACTTGGTGCACCTGTTGCAGGTTCTGGACCAACTGACAGCAGCCAATCTGACCATCAAACCCAGTAAATGTCAGATAGGGAACAATGGAGTGGCGCCTGGAAGTCGCACATCTACGTGTCTTAGAATGGTGAGTAGAGTGGCAACCTCAGCCTGGGCTCCAACCAGGCCACGCCCCCTGATGTCTAGTACTTGGGACACCAGGTAGGAGGAGGAACCCTTAGCCCAGAGACAGGGAAGGTTAAGGCCATCCTGACCTGGCCTACCCTCCAAACCAAAAAGCAGGTTATGTCATTTTAGTGGACTGCTGGCTACTATAGGAAGTTTGTTTGTAACTACAGTAGTCTGGTGAAACCTCTGATTGCCTTAACCAAAAATAAACTGCCCCAGGTGGTGTCTTGGACACCAGAATATGAGAAGGCATTTCAGGCCTTGAAGGAGGCACAGGTCAGTGCCCCTGTGCTACAGGCTCCAGATCTCACCCACCATTTGCTAGAGCAGTCCTGAGCTAGGTTGATGTGGTACATGAGCTTCTTTTGGAGCATTTTAGGAGCAGAGGGAGGCCCATTCAAATTAACTAAAAAAACAAAAAAAAAAGCTAAAAAAAGAACAAGCTGCAGCAGCTGTCAATGCAGATCACTCAAGTGTGAATGGAGTCTTTGGTGCACACATTACTTTCACCTTAAATAATAACAATTTCTTTGATATTTAACCACTTCCCGCCCAGCCTATAGCAAAATGATGGCTGGGCGGTGGTTCAGTTATCCTGACCGGATGTCATATGACGTCCGGCAGGATAACCCGCAATTGCGCGCCCGCGGGGGTGCGCATCGTGGCGATCGGTGGTGTGGTGTGTCAGTCTGACACATCACATTACCGATCTCTGTAAAGAGCCTCCGTCAGAAGCTCTTTAACACGTGATCAGCAGTGACTAACAGCTGGCGCCGCTAGATTATTTGCAGGCTCGATAAAGGAGGCTCATTCAGAAACATACTTAAAAAAGATGTAGTGCTACTCTATATTAATGAATATAATTATAATTTATAATCCCCAGACTCTATTAACTAATTATTTTCTTTATATTAAGTTTATTTAAATTTTTTGCGTGTAGCACAGATTGGTGAATTAAATTTTACAGTAAGCAGCTTCATTTTGTTTGAGGCTGGGTTCACACATATGCAAATTGGATGCAAGTTTCCCTGCTTCCAATTCGCATGACAGGCAAGTGTGACTGGCTCTCAATGTCTGCGGCCGCGGTCCAGATTTAAAAAGGGTCTGGTGCATCTTTGGGTCCAGTTCAGGTGTGAATGCAGGCTAAAATTTGGACCTGAATCGCACCTGAACTGGTGTACAGGAACGCACCAGACCCCAGGCACGAATCCACAGCCTCACATGTGTGAATCCAGCCTTATTATTATTTTATTTCTCATCAGTGGTTTTGGTGTGTTAGAATAGGGGTAATTTTGTGATTGGTTACCACAGAAGTTGTTTTTTATTTATTTTTCTGTTTTTAACTTTGAAAAATGTTGCCTAAAAATGTAGATGCCACTCCATCACTTAGAAGAATCTCCACTCGCTAGCACTCGAATATAGCGTGAATGCTGAGAGTCACCAGCTGCTGGCAGTTTCCATCATAGCACCTCTGCACTTTTCACAGCTGGCTTATAGATGTGATCTTTTCTTGCTCCTCCAGTCCTGCCACATGGCACAGAGAGCTGCTGATCAGTGTCTCGAGCCTCCAGAGTGAACTCTTTGTGATTCTTTCCCAGTCATAAGTGAATTATAACAGCATCATTCTGAATTAACTGTGCACATTGATTTATTGTGCCAGGTTTTTTACAAAACTAGTAATTTTTCTTAGAGACCTTTTCCTTCACTTGGTTGCCTGCCAGTCAATCTAAAATGTCAATCAACTGATGTGCAAGATGAATTTAACAAATTAGGATACATAATAATCTCCATAGACAATGCTTTAAACATTTTTACAGGTTGCCTGTTTAGAGTTACAGGGAGGTCTAGCACTAGAATTATTGCTCTTGCTCTATCATTCGCGGTGATATCTCACCATTTACATGGTAGATAGTAGATAAGATAGTATGCAATTAAAGCATACTATTCTATCCATTACACTTATAAATAAACCATAGCAAATAATTCAAAAAGAAGAGTTTAAACAAATGCCAGGGTACACAACTATTAATGTACAGAAAACAGTCTAGTAGACCGTATTATGCACTGAGACAGGGCCGTTCAGCACCCAGCTTGGGTGCTTCTGTCAAGATATAGCTTCCTCCAGTCTGGATCCAAGAACTGGGTATTGTAGCTGAGCACCCAAGACTATACGACACTAGCTTGGAAGGCAAACTGGAACTAACTTTATTGTAAAATTGCACAGAATATACAGTATCTCCCAAAAGTGAGTACAATCCTCACATTTGTGTATATATTTTATATCTTTTCATGTGACAACACTGAAGAAATGACACTTTGCTACAATGTAAAGTAGTGTGTGTACAGCTTGTATAACAGTGTAAATTTGCTGTCCCCTGAAAATAATTCAACACACAGCCATTAATGTCTAAACCGCTAGCAACAAAAGTGAGTACACCCCTAAGTGAAAATGTCAAAATTGGGCCCAAAGTGTCAATATTTTGTATGGCCACCATTATTTTCCAGCACTGCTTTAACCCTCTTGGGCATGGAGATCACCAGAGCTTCACAGGTTGCCACTGGAGTCCTCTTCCACTCCTCCATGACGACATCATGGAGCTGGTGGATGTTATAGAGCTTACGCTCCTCTACCTTCCATTTGAGGATGCCCCACAGATGCTCAATAGGGTTTAGGTCTGGAGACATGCTTGGCCTGTCCATCACCTTTACCCTCAGCTTCTTCAGCAAGGCAGTGGTCCTCTTTGAGGTGTATTCGGGGTCATTATCATGTTGGAATACTGCCCTGCGGCCCAGTCTCTGAAGTGAGGGGATCATGCTTTGCTTCAGTATGTCACAGTACATGTTGTCATTAATGGTTCCCTTAATGAACTGTAGCTCCCCAGTGCCGGCAGCACTCATGCAGCCCCAGACCATGACATTCCCACCACCATGCTTGACCGTAGACAAGACACACTTGTCTTTGTACTCCTCACCTGGTTGCCGCCACACACACTTGACACCATCTGAACCAAACACCTTTATCTTGGTCTCATCAGACCTCTGGACATGGTTCCAGTAATCCGTGTTCTTAGTCTGCTTGTCTTCAACAAACTGTTTGCGGGCTTTCTTGTGCATCATCTTTAGAAGTGGCTTCCTTCTGGGACAACAGCCATGCAGACCAATTTTATGCAGTGTGCGGCGTATGGTCTGAGCACTAACAGGCTGACCCCCCCCACCCCTTTAACCTCTGTAGCAATGCTGGCAGTACTCATACATCTATTTCCCAAAAAGAACCTCTGGATAGCACGCTGAGCATGTGCACTCAACTTCTTTGGTTGACCATGGCGAGGCCTGTTCTCAGTGGAACCTGTCCCGTTAAACCACTGTATGGTCTTGGCCACTGTGCTGCAGCTCAGTTTCAGGGTCTTGGCAATCTTCTTATAACCTAGGCCATCTTTATGTAGAGCAACAATTTCAGATCCTCATAGAGTTCTTTGCCATGAGGTGCCATGTTGAACTTCCATTGAGCAGAATGAGAGAGTGAGAGCGATAACAGCAGATTTAACACACCTGCTCCCCATTCACACCTTAGACCTTATAATACTAACAAGTCACATGACACCGGGGAGGGAAAAATGGCTAATTGGGCCCAATTTGGACATTTTCACTTAGGGGTGTACTCACTTTGGTTGCCAGCAGATTTTGTGTTGAGTTATTTTGAGGGGACAGAAAATTTACACTGTTTACAGGCTGTACACTCAATACATTACATTGTAGCAAAGTGTCATTTCTTCAGTGTTGTCACATGAAAAGATATAATAAAATATTTACAAAAATGTGAGGGGTGTACTCACTTTTGTGAGATACTGTAGAGCACACCAAAACAGGTGAGCCTAATCACATTATTGCATGTAAAGGAAACTGTATGCAGGAATATAATTAACATTGCTAAGGAACAGCCAACATAAACAATATGCTAATCCACCTCTAGCAACTAATAGCTGACAGTGATCTAATTAACATGAACTAATTAACAACTAGCCACTTAAACCAGCCTAGGTGACCAGACCATCCGCCACCCAATCCACAACCCTGGATACACAGTACATTACACATTATTAGAAACATAAACACATAACATCCCACAATGGTCCCATAACAAAGTGGTCACAATATTAATTACATCTCCAAGAGATGGTCAGACAGACAGAAACAATAGGTGACTCAATTAACAATGTGAATGCAAACCTAGGAGGCATACAATGGGACAAAGACACACATAACAAACAGCGATCCCACCCCACCTCAGACTGTCCAGCAAAAGTCTACAACAGTCTATGAGACAAGCTTATACAATGTTCCAAAAGTCTGAAAAGGTGGAATTAATTTATCTTCATTGATTTCCTGAGGGATATTGTTGATCAATATTTCTGTCCCAAGTGAAGGAGCCTCTTCAACCCAGTCTGCAGAAGGGCCACCATATTTCCTCTGACTATTAAGCAGTATAGGATTTATATTACACCTTTCCATCCACTTCAGGAGGGAAGCTTTATTGTCCTTATTCAGGGAATTAATCCAAGCCTCGCTCTCGGCGTTCATCACATTGTTGTCCATCATTGGAGAATGATCTGCTCTCTCCATGGGCCATAATCAGTGGGTAGGAGGCTTGCCCCTAGTCCTCTCCAAAAGCCCCTGTCCATGTTGGGTCTGTCATATGCACAATACAGCCTATAGTTTGGTGTATATCCTCGTTCCCATGAAGGGTGTGGTTTAGTTTTATTCTCTGCCATCTATTACAGAAAAACACGGTGGCAATTACAGATTTTAAACACCCAAGTTTGTTATAGACTTCAAAAATGAGTGACAAACCCTGTAATGTGTTGCACTGGTTTACTTGCAGCTTTTTAACCTTTCACCAGAGCATCCATGTAATATCTGGATACAGACATCTGCTATGCTGGGACAAGATACAGCAATTCACAGTTCTGCTGCTACCAGCCAAAATCAAAGATTTGCAGCTTGCATTAAACTAAAGCAATATTATTTATGAAATTCTGAAATTACCAAAAGCTTTGCATATACCGTAGCTGATAGTTTATAAAGTGTATTCCAGTCATAAAATCATGCTACTATTGTTAACATATCACATTCATTTTACAGTACATTAGTTCTGGGCTTTGCCATCAATTCTCTTCATAAAAAGTCTTGTTAATTCAAAATGAATAAATGAGGGTTTTTACTCTGTATTAGCTTTTCAAAGGGAATTTTCAGGGCTTTTAGAAGAAAATGCCAGCTTAAATACAGTAAGTTCTAATTTCAATATGAGAAAAACAGAGCTTACTAGAAAGTCATTTAGGTTTCAGTGACATTGACCAATACAGCTCATCCCTCTTATCCTTTACAAAAGGTATAACATACTGTATTGTATATTCTATATTAAAATAGCTATTTTAATGTGGAATTCTAGAAAGTATCCTTATCGCCTACATACAATGGTCCCAACTTGGTATGATGTAACTGTTCATATCTTATATCTGGAGGGATGCTCAACAAGCTTAAAACCACTGTAGTAGCTCATTGCTACATACAGTGATAGCAGTAATCTTCTGGGTCCTGCTCAAGCAGCTTCCACACTGAGCACAGGGAATTGCTAACACTGACACTGCCACTATCTACAGAATGCTTTCCATGAGTTCAAGGTGTTTTCTGATTGGACATGGTGAAGGTGACTTTACAATCTACCCTTATCCAATTACAGAATACCTTGTATTTTTTGAAAAAAAAAATACAAATGGTTCTATGAGTGGCAATGGTGCCAAGCAAGTGACTCCCTGTTTTCAGATCGAGGCTATCACTGTATGTAATTCTGGCTACTACAGTGGGTTTCAACATCAGATATAAGATATGGTGAATTACATCATACCAAACTGGACCACTGTATGTTGGCAATAAAGAGAAATCCTGGATTTGCTCTTTAAATTGTGCCTTACAGTCTTTACAGTCTTTAGTAACCATTAGAGTTGAGCGAACTTCTGGAAGTCCGGGTTCTGCTGGTTCGGCCAAACTTCGAGACAAAGTCCGGGTTCGGGTCCGGACAGAACCCAAACTTTGTCCTGGATCCCGAACCCCATTGAAATCAATGGGGACCCAAACTTTTAGGCACAAAAATAGCTGTAAAAAAGTCCTGGAAACTCCTAGAGGTCTGCAAAAGGAAGGAAATGGGGGTAAGGGTGGGACAAGTGTCCTACAAAGAAATGGGGACAGGGAAATAACTAAAAGCATTTTAAAAAAAATAAAAACATAAAAAAATCAAAAATGGAGGTGGATGTGGACCATCTTCAAACTGTGTCTGAAGAGGGCCGAATAAATATGAAAAAAACTGTGTCAAACTTCTACTAAAATCTTGTCAATATACCGAAGATGGCAATTAATTATGAAAAGTCTGTGTCAAACTTCTACCAGGTGTAGGTGGAGGTAAAAACTAAAAAAATACAAAAATAAAAAAAATT
>BLSH010346293.1:57753-70166 GCA_018402905.1 Glandirana rugosa | reverse complement strand
GGTCCCTCGCCCACGCCGCCGAAGCTAACGGCGGCCGATGGGCGCTACCGGGGGGGCCTCGTTTCCTCGCCTCCAGGCACATACATTTGTGCCTGGAGGCGAGACACACTCCCCCTTCCCGACACTAGTGTCGGAAGGACATGCACTTCCGACACTGGTGAAGGGAAGGGGTCGATCCCGTCAGGGGGAAGTCATTCTTGTGCGGGTCCCTTGTGTCAATTGGGAATCTCGCGGGGGACGTCCAATTGGGGAAGTGACGGTTACTGTAAATGTGTCATTAGTCACGTAAAAATATCGTGACTAGCGACATATTTACGGTTACCAGGGTGCTATAAAAATGCACTGATTACTGTGTAAATGTCATTGGCAGTGAAGGGGTTAACCTGCAGGGGGCGCTCTAAGGGTTAACTGTGTTCCCTGGGCGTGTTCTTACTGAAGGGGGACTGCCCTAGCTGGGGAAGGGAAGTGGTCACAGCCTTCACGTACAGGAAGGCTGTGATCACAGCCCTTCCCCCTCACACAGAGCGGAGGTCCGTGTTTACATACACGGACCTCCGCTCCTTTGCTCCGGGGGGGCCATCGCGGGTAGCCGGCGGCAATCGAAGCCGCCGCACCCGCTCCCTGGCCCTCCCCGAACACAGTGAGCGCGTGGGCGCGCCTCTGGCGGCGCTCGCGCGCTCACTAGGCTCGTGAGCGCGGCCGCCGTCGTATGACGGCGATTTGCGCTCACGAGCCACCTTGTCACCGTCAATTGCCGATCAGCGGTCGGCAAGCGGTTAAAGGCACCACAAACTTGGGTAGCAGTCGTGCATTTTGCCACACGTTTTCCATGTGAAAAATGCATAAAAACGTGCAACACAGAACTCTCTTGGCTCATATAAAAAATTCGGTACATAAGCTTCTTTAGCATGTATTTGGAGTGGAGGGGGATTCGTTCAAATGATGCCACTTCAAAAACACACTATATAAACATGCAAAAAAAAAATGGGGTAGGGGTAGCATCACTCAAATGTGAACAAGGGCTAAAAATCATTATAGAGTAAAATGTGCATAGATATGCATGTAATGCACACATTGTGCAATATTTGAATATTTTTAGTTCTGAGTGGAAATTTAGCAAAAAAGTTTGGAAACTACAGGATTAAAGGATGCTTGTGCTTTATCCATGTAAGGCAGTGGTTCTCAACTCCGGTCCTTGGGACCCACTAACAGGCCAGGTTTACAGGGTAACTGAAATGCATCACAGGTGATATAATTTGCTGCTCAGTAATAGCAGTATTCTAGTCTGCATCTCCCCAAGGTAACACTTAAAATCTTACCTGTTGGTGGGTCCCGAGGACTGGAGTTGAGAACCACTGATGTAAGGCATAGCAACAGGCTTGCTTTATGCTTCCCCTTCTCAACAGAGCATAATTACCTTTAGTTCACTCCATCACCATCCATTCATCTGGCAGGAGTTGGGAAATGAAATAGCACTGAGCAAGTTGCAAAGCACCAGGGTTGCAATAAGAAAAAAAGGTGAGCGAGTCACTCTCTTATCCCTACTCAGGGGTACTGGGTATTTTCATTGCACCCCCCACTGAATGAAGCAGCAGGCGAGCAGATAAATGGTAAGAGCTGCTGTGGAAGGGCCATAAGGAGAATCTATTACATTGCCCTGCATGAACAAAAGCACAGATTATCTTTAAATGATTGTAATTATTGTGTTTCATATAAATTCTATAGACATAGCAAATATTTTCTATACTTTAGCGTATTTTAAAACTCTACTGCTTTAATTATATATTTAGTAATAATAACAATAATTATGGTAACATTCCTTGTAAATGTAGACTCACAATGATAAATTGCTATGCAGGCATCTATGTTCTTACCGATTCACGCAAATTCAGAAACCGAGGTGTTACTATGTTGGATTAGAGTGCATGAAGTGATTTGCAATGAAAAGACAAAGTAGCAGTTTGATATATGGGAGTCACTCATGCACAACTTGTAATTTTCCAAATTTTGAAACTATCCGTGACCTAAAATGTGCCCTCTCATCATTATGCATGAATTAAATAATGCCCTTGGAAATTTGTTCTTACAGAGTTATTAACAGCATTCTGTAGCAGAGTCTTTATCAGATGCACAGCAATGTGTTATCAAGCCTAAAATAAAGATGTGTTGAAGGTGACACAAGCAACAAGATTGCAGGGACGCCTTTTGTGATTTCTTTTCACTTACTTTTATGGATTATAATCCAAAACACAATGATTGGTTTTATAATTTAGCACAGTACTGTGAAAGAAAGTTTGCCTCTTTCAGTGTATTCAGTTTTTTTTTTTTTTGTAAGATGGATTTTCATACACATTAAGTGGTCAATTTTAATATTATGTTAATGGAGCCTTAAAGAGAAAAATAACACCTGCAATGTTTAAAGATTATGTGTAGGCAGAAATGTATTTTATTTTTTGATAGAAAGAGGAAGGGTTAGACCCTCTGTCGAGTATCTTTTTTTATTTTTTATTACTGTCTCTATCCCTATAAGGCTGGGTTCACACCATTGTGGGATTCAATTCGCAATAGCAGGAAATTTTGACCGGCTATCTATGGAGCCGGTTCACATATCTCTGATGTGGCTCTGGTGAAAATTTGCACAGGAGCCCTGTGCATCTTTTAGTCCGTTTCAGGTCCGAATTCTTCCAAAAATTTTGGCTGAAATTGGACCTGAAGCGGTGAACCAGGACGCACCAGACCCCTGCTGTGAGTCACATCGGTATTGGGTGTGAACCCAGCCTTAGGCCTGATTCACACCTATGCATTTTCAGTGCTTTTTGCAGATTTGCACTACAGTCCATTTAACATGGTATCCTGTGGAACACGTTCTGTAGTGCAAATCTGCAAAAAGCACTAAAAATGCATAGGTGTGAATCAGGCCTTACAGAGATTTATCCCTCTGTTTTATTACCATTGACCATTGTTCACTGATACAAAAAGTTTGGGTAAATCCAAGATTTTAGTTGTCCCCAGAGATGAGGGGAAATCTTACAATGGGGACACTTGTTCCAGTGATATCTGTCTAAGGGGAAAATCCCCCTCACTTTGGTTTCTTCTAAATTCCTGTTAAGTATCTGGAACAGAAAGTTAAGGCTAATTTCTCTAATGATATACAGGCAGCAATAAAAATAACCTGGTGAAGGGTTTAATCCTTTCCTTCCCTATCCAAATTTTTAAAAATAGGCTATAGATATGCTTTAAAGAAGTCTCAATTATTTTTTCCTTTCTTTTTTTTTATTTGGTTTTTCTCTCCAGCCCTCAAGCTGTACTAGATTTTTCAGGCTAGATACAAAAAGCAATAGCTGAGTTTAGGTCATGCTGCAGATTTCATTTGGATTCAAGTCACAATATTAAGGATGAATGTCCAAGCATATCATAATGCCTGAAACAAATTTTGCAACTTTGGCATGTGATAATAAAACTGTACATATCTTTGCATTGACTTACTGTATCCAGCTGAATTATACCTTGTTTTTTTTTAACACATTGGGCTTTCATTTGGATGTAAATGTTAATGGATAGCTTTTCTTTTGTTATCAAAGGAAAACTTGCCCAATATAGTAAAAATAATATATTTTTTAAATTTAGCTGTGTGTTTCTTTCCAGTAAAGGATAAGTTCACCTTTTATAACATGTTACACCCATATTCAGCGTGTAACATGTTATAAATGCACCGGCCCCCATGCCCCCTGATCCCAGCTGTGACAGCAGACCAGGAATCTTCTCCCCATGTCTGCTGTTACAAGTAAAAAAAATGTGACCGCGTGGGGCTCCACTCACCCGGCCGTGTCACTCATCCACAGCCCTCTGTGAATGGAAAACTACAAGGTCCGACAGCCTTTGCGGCTGTCGGCATGTGGTTTTTAAAGAACGTAGTGAGCACTGTGGTAATTCATTGACTCTTCCTGTCAGCATGTATTGGCTTCCTTGTACAAGGTACGAGCAAGCCTACACACTGACAGATCTGCAGGTGACCTGCATGGCACCATTGATCTACTAATCACTCGTGCAAATCTTCAAGCTCCTGCAACAAAAAATAATAAATTCAAATTTTTTTACCTGCAAAAAAATGTGCATTTATTTAATTTTTTAAGTGAACTTATCCTTTAATATAACCTAAGACCAAAGAACAACCCAAAATACATTCTCTACTCCTGAAGATCATGATACCATATATATGTACATTATTTGTTGTTTGAACCTGTAGTAAAACCCAGAAACAATAGCATGCATTTTGCTTTTTTTTCCTGCACACTGACACTAATTGACACAAAATTATTTTTTTTAATCCTACCTAAAACACACTGAACCTTGACCCAGACCCTAACTTTTAACCCAGACCTATGACTCCGACTGTACAGTTACAGAACACTGTGATATTCAATTACAGGTTATCACAGTGATCATGCGATTGAGTGCCCCAAGCTCCTAATCATTAGTACAAAACCTGGAGCTGTTGGTGAAAGCTCAGTCTGCATGCTGGGAGCACACTGTACAGCATGTGTCCAGCACAAGTGCAGGTACACACATATAAGGCCCCATGGAAGAAGACCCACTTCAGTGAGGCTGCATATGTGCATAGGATCAACAGCAATGGGTTAAATATATCATTCACATACTTTATTTTTAAATTCATGTAATATAACTGTTGTCCAGACATTCTGCTGACTTGACCAGCAGGGGGTGTGAATGCCCTTACTTGTTCCTCTTGGCAGAAGTGTGGTGTCCCTGGAATGCAGGTGATTTCCGGCTTGTCTGGATCACCTGTATTCTTGCACAGACTGAGGCTTGGGCCAGTTCTGCCCTTTTGGCTGTCGGTCAGTGAGCATGTGCGCGCACATATCCCACGTGCATGAGCAATGCAGGGGACCTGATCCACTGATGTCACAGCTGACGGCCGGCGTGTGGAGATACCACTGAGTTGGAGTATTTAAGCAGGATGCCCCTGCTTACAAGTGCCATGGACAGGGGATCCCAGGGCATATCCAGACAGAGACCTGAGTCGGTGAGTGACACACATATTTGCCCTTTCTTTACCTAAAAGACCAGGATCATAGCTGTGGCTTATTATTGCCCAGCAATTGAGGACTTATCTATTTGCTTTACTCTACCTTTCTATAGGCTCATGAACTGGTGGCTGTGTCCCCATTGATTTAAATTGATCTGTGCTGCAACTGCTCAGCAAGCTAGCCTAGACGTCTCTCCGTACTGTCCAATGTCTGCGCCCTGGGACCCATTAGTTTACTTACACAATTGATATACCAGGTTGGAACCATATACTCTTTTTTATGGACACCTATACCCATATTGTTTTTCCCTCCCCCCTCTTTTCCCCTCCCCCTATTTAACCCCCCTCCTTCTCCCACCCTCTTCCCCTGACCCTCCCCTTCTCCCCTTCAACCCTTCTCTCTCCTTTCCTTCATTCTTCCCTCCCTTCCCGTCCTCTCCTTCTTTCCTTCATTCTTTCCCTTTCCTTCCCTCCCCCCCTCTCCCCCTTCCTTCTTTTCCCTGTCTTTTTCCCTCACCCCCCCTCCCTTTTCCCATTTCTTTTCTCATATCTCCCTTTCCTCCCTTTTTTCCCCTCCTCTTCCCCCCTTCCCCCTGTCCTCTCCCCCTTACCAGATTCCCAATATAAGGCACCTACCTAATGACTATTATTTTACCTAGATTATGGTCTATATTTACCACGCACACCCCCACCTCCACCGATAAGGAACTCTTATTGCGCATCTGCCCCAGACCTGGTTAAGTCCGTGGGTGAGTAAAACACTTTATATGTTCCCATTTACTATTCAAATTTACTCTGTAATTGACTGTATCATTCACATGTTGTCTTTTTTAACCAACTACCACAGATATACTCCTGAAGAAGTGGTAATATACCCGCGAAACATGTAGAGAAATATCGATATACGTGGCCCTGCACCATAGCATTGCTCTCAGTTGGGGGATTAATGTGTTTTGGTGATATTTGTTTTTATTGTAATGTTCTTGTCCTTGGCAATTTGCCTTTTTATATTATATATTAATAAAATGTGTCATTCATTTTTATATACTTGATTTTGGTGTTGATAATACACAAACTGGTACAGTGGCAGTCCAACTTTTTGGGGGTATCGGCTGGCTGATTTGCCCCTATTTTCATCCATTGCTTCAATATGGATGAGGTACTGTGTAACCATTTTATTGTTTCATGAATTGAGGCACCCAATCTCATAATACCACATAAGGTATTTATAAATATTGCAGATTCTGTTATCTCATTATCCATTGTTTATATATATATACTAAATCTATGCTCTATGAGCCTAACTTATCTCCAGTTATGCACAGATGGGTAATGATGGCACACATGCCAGTAGGTAGAGATGTTAAGATATCTTAGAGGGAGGTGTTATACCATATATATTGAAATCTGTATTGGATTGAATCTACGTTTTTACCCCCAGTGCCTCTTTGATGTGCCCCTGCTCTCACCCCAGTGGAAATTTACTTTGTGGACCAAGGCCATTAGGGTAAGCTCAGTTGTGCATCACGTGAGTAATACTTGTCAATTTTTAAATGAAAGGAATCTATGGTGTAGTAATAATGATACATTGACTTTGTATGGTTGTTCACTATATCTTATCATACAGTATGTTCAAAGTTCTCCCATCCTCCTGAAGAAGCGGGTCTGTCAGCGAAACATGTAGAAGAGAGGAAATCTATATCCCCATAACAGGCTTCATTCTGTCACCAGGACTGAACAATATTGAGGCTCTTCAGCCCTATTTTGAATAGGATGGTATTGATACTAGTTAGGGGGGATACATATATTATTATTATTATTATTATACAGGATTTATATAGCCCCACAGTTTGCGCAGCGCTTTACAAAATGAAGGCAGACAGTACAATTACATCACAATTTGGTACAAGAGGAATCAGAGGGCCCTGCTTGTTAGAGCTTATATATTATATACCAGTAGGGATTGATTATTTTATCTTATGTTTTAACAACATATACTATATATTGTGTTCTTACAATAATTTACAATAAATAAATAATTTCTAGTATTTTTTAACCTGCTGCAAGAATGGGCACAACACAGGGCATTCCTAAAATACATTATTAGCATGTCTGTACATGTATTGCAGCAACACGTATCACCCTGTTGTGGTAAATGTGTGGCAAGAACTAACTGCATTCTGTACCTGTGGCTCATAATTTTGTGTGTGATCCCTTGGCATTTGCTACATATAGCCTAAAGATGTTTTAGGAGCAAAAAAAAACAAGATCCTGTCTTTTTGACTAATCGTAAATGTGGTCTGCGGGTCGCTATCACATTGGTGAAGGTATATAAGTTCCTAGTGGGATTGATCTCTATTCCCACCAGTAAGAAATAAATAGTTTTATAACCCCAGTTTATCATTCCTGTGTGGGTACATGGATAATAAACTTTTCTTGGTTTAATTTTGCCAGCATGAATAAAGACTCCATGCACATGGGCCAAATATCGTCCAAAATCAGTCAGTACAGTAGGAACCAGCCAGTGTGTACAGCTCTTTGTTAGACAGAAGCTTATCTCATGACCAGCTTCTGTCGAACGAGCATGCTGGAAAATCAGCAGCTGATCGGCATCCAATCAGCATCTGCAGTCAATGGCTGCAAGCGCTGACCAATGTGTTCTGCAGTCCTCCCGTTGAACGAAAAAAATGTACATGTGTACCAGGCATAAATGTGCTAGCCTGCAGTATAGAAAATGTCATTTTATGTCAAATCTTTCCTAATGTAACACAAGACATGATAGTATCATTTTAAATTTGGTCTGGTTCTCATAATGAATGTACTTCAAGCAAATGGGATAGATAACCCATATTTAATACAGCAGAGAGAAAATGAGGACATGGTGCCATGCCCATGAGCCCTGTTCATAAACTGTTCCTAAGTAGAGTTGAGCGAAGTGTAAAGTTCGGGTCTGTACCGGACTTTAGGGTGTCTGTGCCCCAAACCCAGACATTTGAAAAAAAGTCCGGGTTCGGTATTCGGGTATTTTTGGTGCCTTTTCTATAGCTGCTGGGCAGCCAATCAGCAAGCTTTTCACTAGTTTGCCCTTAGAAGCCATCACAGCCATGCCTACTAATGGCATGGCTGTGATTGGCCAGTGCATCATGTGACCCAGCCTCCATATGAGGCTGGAGTCACGTAACGCCGCGTGTCAGATCGTCTCAGACTAAAGTAGGGAGAGCTTCATGACGGTGCTGTGAGGGAAAGATTAGCTTTCACAACCATCTCAGACTGCATTAGGGAGACCTTCATTGCGGTCCTGTGAGGGAGACATTAGCGTTCAGAACCATCTTATAGTGCATTAGGGAGACGTTCCTGTCTGTGCTGTGAGGGAGACATTAGCGTTCAGAATCATCTTATAGTGCATTAGAGAGACGTTCCTGTTGGTGCTCTGAGGGAGAGATTATCATTTTAAAACCATCTACTACTGCATTAGGGACAGGTTCCTGTTGGTGTTCTGAGGGAAAGATTATCATTCTAAAACCATCTACTACTGCATTAGGGACAGGTTCCTGTTGGTGCCCTGAGGGAGAGATTATCATTCTAAAACCATCTACTACTGTATTAGGGACAGGTTCCTGTTGGTGCTCTGAGGGAGAGATTATCATTCTAAAACCATCTACTACTGCATTAGAGAGAGGTTCCTCCAGGTGCTCTGAAGCAGAGTTCATTGTTCTAAAACCATATATTACTGCATTAGGGACAGGTTCCTGTTTGTGCTCTGAGGGAGAGTTTATCGTTCTAAAACCATCTCCTACTGCATTAGGGAGAGGTGCCTGTTGGTGCTCTGAGGGAGAGTTTATCGTTCTAAAACCATCACCTACTGCATTAGGGAGAGGTTTCTGTCGGTGCTGCGAGGGGGAGATTATTGTTCTAAAATCATCTCATACTGCAGTAGGGACAGGTTCCTGTCGGTGCTGTGAAAGACAGATTATTGTTCAAAAATCATCTCATACTGGTGTAGGGAGAGGTTCCTGCTGCTGGTGTGAGTGGTGGAGAGGTTCCTGCTGCAGGTGTGAGCTGTGCATTTCTTGCACAAAAATAAAAAGTGCATCTACAATTTTCTTTTTTTTTTAAAAAAAAGAATAATAATTTATTATTCTTTTTTTTTAGTATAAATAAATAGTGCTACATAGTACATTTGTGTCCAGAATGAGGAGAGCGTCAAATAAGGGACGTGGTTGCGGTGCTGCTGGTGTTGGTGGTGCTGCTGAAGCTTCTGTTGCAAGGAGAGGAAGTGGTCGATCTGTGCCAGCTATACGCACAAGTGAAACACCTTCCTCAGGTAATTGACAGAGCATTCAACGTTATATGGTGGGCCCGAATGCCGCTCAACGAATGGTGAGGCCAGAACAAGTACAGGCGATAGTAGATTGGGTGGCTGACAATGCCTCCAGTTCCTTCACATTGTCTCCCACCCGGTCCCTTGATGAAAGCTCAGAGTTGGCACCTGAACCCCATGGCCATCTGTCTTTCACCTCAGCCCCTTGTAAATTAGCCAAGCAGTCTGAGCCCCAAGTCATGCAGCAGTCTCTTATGCTTTTTTATGACTCTGCTAGTGTGCTTTCCATGGGCCATCCACATAGCCCTGCCGCAGAAGTGGAAGACATTGACTGCACCGATGCCCAACCACTTCTGTTTCAGGATGAGGACATGGAAACACCACCGCAGCACGTCTCTGATGATGACGAAACACAGGTGCCTACTGCTGCGGCTTTCCACAGTGTGCAGACTGACAAGTGGTGAAGGGTGGGTGGAAGATGATGTGGAAGATGAGGAGGTCCTAGACCCCACATGGAATGAAGGTCATGCGAGTGACGTGTGCAGTTTGGAGGAAGAGGTGGTGGTCGCACAGAGGCACCAGTACAGCAAAAGAGTAAGCAGGTTGCAAAATCGGAGCGAGCGTCTTCTAGACAGTATGCCTGCTACTACCCACCACACCCAGGGACCTAGCACACCAAAGGCAGCTCAAAGGCGTTCCCCGGTGTGGCAGATCTTCAGACAATGTGCTGACTACAAGACACAAGTGGTTTGCACACTGTGCAATCAGAGCCTGAAGCGAGGCACAAATGTTCTAAACTTGAGCACAAGCCCCATGACCAGGCATCTAAATTCAAAGCACTTGCTGCAGTGGAATAAGTACCTCAAAATTCAAGAAAGGTCTCGGCCTCCTCCTGCTTCCTCTTCTGCTGCTGCCTTGGCCTCTTCCTCCACCTCTACAGTGCCAGTGTCACCTGCCACCCAGCAAACAGAGCATGTGACAGCAAAGCCACCATGTCCGCCACCGTCCCCAAGCATTTCCACACGGTCCCATGGAAGCTTACAGCTCTCCATCTCCCGAGCACTGGAGAGAAAGAGGAAGTACCCCCATACCCACCCACGAACCCTGGCCCTGAATGTCAGCATTTCAAAATTCCTGGCCTTAGAAATGCTGTCATTCCATCTGGTGGACACGGACAGTTTTAAAAACATGATGGCGGCCGCTGTACCACAGTACGTGGTTCCCAGCCGCCACTACTTTTCTAGGCGAACCATCCCTTCCCTGCACAAACAAGTCGGGGACAAGATCAAGGGTGCACTGCACAATGCCATCTGTGGCAAGGTACACATAAACACTGATACATGGACCAGTAAGCACAGGCATGGATGCTATATCTCGCTAACTGCACACTGGGCAAATGTAGTGGCAGGTGGGCCTGAGGCGACTAGCGTTTGGTGCATGTCCTTCCACCACCGAGGATTGCAGGGCATTTCTCTTTGCCTCCTGTTGCCTCCTCCTCCTACTGCACTTCTTCCTCCTCCTCTTCTACCACCTCCACATCCACTCAGCGTAACACCTTTACCACCAACTTCAGCACATCCAGGGGGAAACGACAGCAGGCTGTTTTAAACCTGATATGTTCGGGGGATAAACCCCACACTGCGCAGGAGCTGTGGATGGGCATTGAACAACAGACCGATGAGTGGTTGTTGCCACTGACCCTCAAGCCCGGCCTGGTGGTGTGCGATAATGGGCGAAATCTCGTAGCAGCTCTGGGCCTAGCCGGTTTGACGCACATCCCGTGCTTGGCACATGTGCTGAATTTGGTGGTGCAGAAATTTCTAAAAAACTACCCGTCAGACTATATGTCAGAGTTGCTGCAGAAAGTGTGAGCCCTCTGCGCGCTTTCAGCATTCTCACCCTGCTGCTGCTCGCCTGTCTGAGCTGCAGTGGAACTTTGGCCTTCCCATTCACCGCCTCATAGGCGACATGCCCACCAACGAGTGGGCCTCCATGCGAGACCTGTGTGCCATATTGCGGTGTTTCAAGTACTCCACCAACATGGCCAGTGCCGATGACGCTGTTCTCAGCGTTACTATCCCACTTTTATGTCTCCTTGAAAAACCACTTCGGGTGATGATGGAAGAGGATGTGGCACAGGAGGAAGAGGAGGAGGAAGAGGGGCATTTGCACGGTTATCAGGCCAGTCATTCACAAGTGGCTTGGAAGGTGGGTTCCTGCACCAGCATAGGCCAGGTAAAAAAATTTCAAGCCAGGGCACAGTTCTGGAGGATGAGGAGGACGAGGAAGATGATGAACTGAACTACTGTTCTGCAAACATCCGGAAACTGTGTGTGTCACTTTAACTAAAACCGGGACAAACTGTTCTGCAAACATCTGGAAACTGTGTGTAACACTTTAACTAAAACCGGGACAAACTGAACTACTGTTCTGCAAACATCTGGAAACTGTGTGTGACACTTTAACTAAAACCGGGACAAACTGTTCTGCAAACATCTGGAAACTGTGTGTAACACTTTAACTAAAACCGGGACAAACTGAACTACTGTTCTTCAAACATCTGGAAACTCTATGTGAAAATATAGCAGAGAGAAACCATATCCCTGTTCTTCTCTATGCTGTAGTTTCACACACAGTTTCCAGATGTTTGCAGAACAGTTTGTCCCGGTTTTAGTTAAAGTGTCACACACAGTTTCCATATGTTTGCAGAACAGTGATATGGGTTCGCCCGGTTTTAGTTAAAGTGTTACACACAGTTTCCAGATGTTTGCAGAACAGTTTGTCTCGGTTTTAGTTAAAGTGACACACACCGTTTCCAGATGTTTGCAGAACAGTAGTTCAGTTTGTCCCAGTTTTAGTTAAAGTGTTACACACAGTTTCTTTTGGCCCTGTTTGACTTGATGACAAGACGTTTGTAGACCTTTGACACACATTGTGAAATTGATTTTGGCCCTGTTTGACAAAACGTTTGTAGACCTTTGACACACATTGTGAAATTGATTTTGACCCTGTTTGACTTGATGACAAGACGTTTGTAGACCTTTG
>BLSH010346288.1:35286-46611 GCA_018402905.1 Glandirana rugosa | reverse complement strand
GGTGTGGTAATGTCCTGTTATGGAGGGGGTAATATCCTGTTATAGGGTGGTATATCATGTTATGGGGGTGATATATCCTGGTATGGGGGGTGGTATATCCTGGTATGGGGGGTGGTAATATCCTGGTACGGGGGCATTTCTCTGCAGCAGGGACTGAAGCACTTGGAGGATAAAAGAAAAATGGATGGGGCAAAATGCTGTCACATTCTTGAGGAAAATCTGCTGCCCTCTGCTGGCAGAAAGTTGTCAATGGGAAGAAGGTTTACACAGTGGTTGGAGGAGAAGGTGGGGAATGTCCACCAATGAGCACACAGTGGTTGGAGGAGAAGGCGGGGAATGTCCACCAATGAGCACAGTGGTTGGAGGAGAAGGCGGGGAATGTCCACCAATGAGCACACAGTGGTTGGGGGAAAAGATGGGGAATATCGACCAATGAGCACACAGTGGTTGGAGGAGAAAGTGGGGAATGTCCACCAATGAGAACGCAGTAGTTGGAGGAGAAAGCAAAGAATGTCCACCAATGAGCACGCAGTGATTGGAGGAGTAGGCGGGGAATGTCCTTGCATGGTCTACTCAGAGCCCAGACTTAAACCCCACGAAAATCTGTGGAATGACTTGAAGACTGCAGTCCACAAACGCTCACCATCAACTTTAACTGAACTTGAGCAGCTCTGCAAAGAAGAGCGGGCAAATATTAGAAAGTCAAGATCTGCAAACTTAGTAGAGACAAATCCTAACGGACCAAAGGCTGTAAATAAAGCAAAAGGGGATCCAGCAAAATACTGACATAAGGAAGGGGGGGGGGGGGATCCTTTTTCCAACTCAGTGATTCTGTTTTTGATTTATTTTTTTCTGACATGTTGGAGTTATATATTTTACTTGGATGTTATAAGTTGTAATAGTAAATACAGCTGGATAAATAAAAAAACGTGCCTGTCTTCATTTCAGGCTGAAAAGCAACAAAATGTGATTATTTTACAGGGGGGGGGGGGGGTTGCTATACGCAATGTATATAACAGAGAAACTTGACGTATCACTCCTTCCATTACCTTTGAATCAAAGCTCCAATTATATAAAGAAGCCCCCCACCCCCCTCCCATCCTCACCACCATGCTGCCCCCCTCCACCCCTCTAATCCCAAAACCCCCTCTAAAACCATTTTTGCTTTTACTTTTTTTCTGGCAGGTAATGATCCTTCTTCCCTTCAATACTGCCGAGTAGTGATGGGCTGAAAGGAGAAATACGTAAATAGAAAAAACAGACATACAGTACATACTCATCTCCATGCTGCAGCATCAGTCTAATGCTGCAGCTGTCCCAATGGCTCTAGGAACAAGAACTGAGTAATTGTATGTCCAATTGTAGGCAGGTGCCTCCAAAAGGGTTAATGTGTTTTTCCTGCCTGTGTTCATGCCCTCAAGGGAATTTAACCATTTAGATGTAAATTGCTAAAAGTTCCTGATGTTGCACTCAAGTTGACCTGCTGAGTTGGGGGTAACTGACCAGTAGGGGTTAACTTTTTTCCTGCGCCTTTCTGCAAGGTTGCCATCCCTTGCAGGTCAATCCATATAAAAAGGGTTCACTACATTCCCTAGAGCAGGGGTGTCAAACTCAATTTAATTGCGGGTCACATCAGCAGTTGCCCTTAAAGGGCTGGTTGTATCTGGGGTGTGCTTGGGTGCAGAGTTCAGGATTACACTATGTACAGAGAGCAGAGTTTAGGAGTGTGCTGTGTACAGACTGCAGAGTTCAGAAGTGTGTTAAGTACAGAGTGCAGGGTTCGGGGTGTGCTATGCACAGATGCAGAGTTCAGGGGTGTGCTGTGTACAGAGTGCATGGTTCAGGGGTGTGCTATGTACAGCGTGCAGTTCCAGGGGTGTCCTATGCATGGATGCAGAGTTCAGGGGTGTGCTGTGTACAGAATGCAGGGTTTAGGGGTGAGCTATGCATAGTGTGCTACCCCAACACCCTCAAAGCTTCCTCGCATCTTTATCCTACCTGGCCCGGCTCCAGTACCTCCCTGTGTGGGCAGATTTGCCTCTCCTTGCAGGGAGATTCTTTTCTCTCTCTCAGATCTTTCCCCGCCATGCATGTATGCAGGGATCGGTTAGTTCCGGGAGCCACTGAGAGCAAAGCTGTCCCTTGTAAACACAGAAGGTTTCCGTGTTTACAAGGGTCAGCAGAGAGCAGGAGCACAAGAGCCAGAGGTGGGAGAAATGGAGTTCTGCTACGTTCAGATTGCAAAACTGGGTGCAAGGGTCACATGACAAAGCCTGGGGGGCCGGATTCGGCCCATGGGCTTTGTGTTTGACATATGTGCTCTAGAGAGTTCCTGGGGAAAGAATGCCAAGATGTAGCTGTTACTCTGCCAGGGTGATCACCCCCTTGGGGGGGGGGGGGGGAATTGGGTGATGGGAGCTCAGTCGGGGGTTCCCATTGGGGTCTGGAACCTGGGGACCCTCATGAATTTACAAATGTCAGTGATGGACTTATTGCCTTTATAGACTTTTGCCAAATCATGCACTTGGATATCGTCTTCATTGTCTTTTGTGGATTTATTGCCTGTAATGGACTCGTGCCTTAAAAGTATTGCTTAATCGACTTCTGCCTAAGGTGCATTCACTTTATTTGACACCAGAGAGTTTTGTATAAGAAACTGTGTCAAGGTGTCTTGGAACTGTTGCTTGTTTTTTGCAAACAACCTCAGTAAAAGATCTTTATTTGTTCATCTGTTTTGCCTGGTCTGAAGTCTCTTAAGGGGGTTCATGCAAGGCATATCAAAAGAACAGGGTTTACAACAAAGGGGGACTGAAGTTATAGAAGATACAGAACATCGGTCTATTGTAAGTGGTATCCAAAGGAAGCTAGAATGTCATTGCTAATGACTACAGTGTCTGTGCTACATGCAAAGCAGCCAATCAGCCAGGAGATGGGTGACATGGCCATGGTGATGGCTACTCTGGTAGTGAAGGGGGTTATGTGCTTGGCACCTTCACTAGCCGCCGGTACTCCACTTTCTGAGACCAGTTCCATGGCACAGAGTGCCTAGGGACCCAGCCTGGAGAGAGGGATGTAGAGGGGCCCAGGAAAGATAAGTAAGCATGGAGAATGGAGGAAGTGTGTTTCCTGTACTTAGTAGCAACAATGGGTTAGTCGCTAGGAGGGAAGTGACAGTATTACTGGATTGGTGGAGACCGGTGCATGCTCGGTGGCACCAGCTCAGAATTAGTGCACACTGGGAGGTAGTGTCCTCCTTGCTCCCTCTTGCTCCTCAGGCAAGATTACTTTCAAATCACACTGCTGTCAGGATCCTCCCAAGCCAGCCCAACCTCCAGCCTGAGGCAGAGCCCCCCCCCATGCCAGTCTCCTCAGAACTCCATCTTCCATCCAACTCCCTTGCTGGTATGACTCATCCATATTTAAGGGCTGGCTCAGCCACTCTGCCAGGCCCACTGCCCGGGGATTGGCAAAGTTCCCATAAGTATGCAGAACACCCTCCTGGCCTCCGCCCCCTAGCTTCTAGAAATTTCTACAAACTTCTAGAACCAGGGGAAAGCACCAGAGACCTGCCTGTATGAGTCATTCAGCCTGACCTGCAGTCAAACCTGACTCAATTTAGACTTACCAGTTAACCATGAGCCAGAACATAGATTTGCCTACACTGACACAAGTAGCAAACTAGAGGGTGCTACATACACTATAGTGTCAAAAGTATCAGGACACCTTACACACACATGAACTTTAATGGCATCCCAGTCTTACTCCGTAGGGTTCAATATTGAGTTGGCCTACCCTCTGCACATAGGCGTGCGCACATAGGGTGGCAGTTGTGCCCGGGCACACCCTAATCACCCTGTACTGTGCAGATTCCCCCTGCTGCCTGGCTACAGAGAAAGGGACTGGGGAACCTCTGTCCTCAGTCTCTTTCTGTTTCAAAAGTGAGACATCAGGGGTCTCTTTAGACTCCTGATATTTCATCAAAGCCCCCCAGCAGGGCTCCTAAAATAAATTATAAAAAAATAATAAAATATAATATTGTAAAAAATAATAAAAAAACAAAATTGTAAAAAAACTAAATAAAATAAAAATAAACTACTTACACTTATCTCTGCCCTACTGGCACCACCCTCTGCCTTTCTGACATATACACACACACTCATGTTTGTTTGTGCTTTGTGGTGCACACCCTAATGCAAGGCTGCCCACAAGGTTTAGGAGTGTCTATCGGAATGTTTGACCATTCTTCAAAGATGCACATTTGTGAGGTCAGGCACTGATGTTGGCCGAGAAAGCCTGGCTTGCAGTCTCCTCTCTAATTCATCCCAAAGGTGTTCTATCGGTTTTGGGTCAGGACTCTTTGCAGGCCAGTCAAGTTCCTCCACCCCAAACTCGCTCATCCATGTCCTTATGGACCTTGCTTAGTGCACTGGTCCAAATCATTTGGTGGAGGGGGAATTGTGGTGGGGGGTTGTTTTTCAGGGGTTGGGATTAGCCCCTTAATTCTTAAGCTGTCAGCATACCAAGACATTTTGGACAATTTCATGCTCCCAACTTTGGGGTAACAGTTTGGGGATGGCCCCTTCCTGTTCCAACATGACTGCGCACCAGTGCACAAAGCAAGGTCCATAAAGACATGGATGAGTGAGTTTGGGGTGGAGGAACTTGATTGGCCTGCACAGAGTCCTGACCTCAACCCTTTGGGATGACTTAGAGTGCAGACTGCAATCCAGGCCTTCTCGTCCAACATCAGTGCCTGACCTCACAAACGTGCTTCTGGAAGAATAGTCAAACATTCCCATAGACACGCTCCTAAACCTTGTGGACAGCCTTCCCAGAAGAGTTGAAGCTGTTATAGCTGCAAAGGGTGGACCAACTCAATATTGAACCCTACGGACTAAGACTGGTATGATATTAAAGTTAATGTGCGTGTAAAGGCAGCTGTCACAATACTTTCGGTAATATAATGTATATCCACTCAAGTCCCATTCCCCTGAGAATGTCTATGTGTATGAAACGCATAGGGGTGGGGCTTTGATGCTGACATCATCAGGTATGAGTGCTGGTCTAGGCAGAGTTGAGATTTGTTGTGTATGTCTCTGTAAGGACATTTTGAGCTAAATAAAGTAGATTTATGGAGGTATTTGGCTCCTCCATTCCTCTTTCATGTGGTTCCCATGGACACACTCCTAAACCTTGTGGACAGCCTTCCCGGAAGAGTTGAAGCTGTTATAGCTGCAAAGGGTGGGCCAACTCAATATTGAACCCTACAGACTAAGACTGGAGTGCCATTAAAGTTCATGTGCGTGTAAAGGCAGCTGTCTCAATACGTTTGGTAATATAGTGTATATCCACTCAACTCCCATTCCACTGAGAATGTCTATGTGGACGAAACACATAGGGTTGGGGCTTTGATGCTGACGTCATCACGTATGCGTGCTGGTCTAGGCAGAGTTGATATTTTTTTGTGCTGTTGTATATGTCTCTATAAGGACATTTTGAGCTACATAAAGTAGTTTTATGGAGGTATTTGGCTCCTCCATTCTTCTTTCATGTGGTTCCCATAGAAACACTCCTAAACCTTGTGGACAGCCTTCCCAGAAGAGTTGAAGCTGTTATAGCTGCCAAGGGTGGGCCAACTCAATATTGAACCCTACAGACTAAGACTGGGATGCCATTAAAGTTCATGTGCGTGTAAAGGCAGGCGTCCCAATGATAATATAGTGTATATTCATCATTGTTCATGTTATTGATTTCACAATATTTCATATTCAGCACAATCGTCTATTTATACTTTAGAAGCTTTATAGATTAAGTGCTGCACTATTTGTATATTTTATATATTTAATATATTTTGTAACTTTGTAAACTTATAGACTTACTCTTTCCGCAGTTGAAGCTCTGGTGTATTTCATTTATTGGATACAAAAATGAATCGAAATGAAAATCAGCAAAATACCATTTTTGGCCAGTTTTGACCCTCCTACACAAGCCTCCAAGGTCTCCCTCTTTATTCTTCTATCAATCTACTTCCCTAGAATTTTTTTGAAAGAGTGGGGCTTTGAGGCTGACGTCATCACGAAGAGCATAGGGGTGGGGCTTTGATGCTGACGTCATCACGTATGCATGCTGGTCTAGGCAGAGTTGAGATTTTTTTATGCTGTTGTTGTATATGTCTCGGTAAGGACATTTTGAGCTCAATAAAGTAGGTTTATGGAGGTATTTGGCTCCTCCATTCCTCTTTCATGTGGTTCCCATAGACACTCCTAAACCTTGTGGACAGCCTTCCCAGAAGAGTTTAAGCTGTTATAGCTGCAAAGGGTGGGCCAACTGAATATTGAGCCCTACGTACTAAGACTGGGATGCCATTAAAGCGGTAGTAAACCCATCCATTTAACATATTAAAATCCAGTTACATTTCCGGCACGTGCCGGAAATGTAACACTCCCATTGGTTGTGCTCTGAACCAAACTGTCAAACCATCCAATGGCTGGTGTCATAGCTGATCACATGTGCAGCATCATGGCAGTTGTAGATTAAACAGAGGCCAAGATGGCAGCTTCCTTGGCTGAAAACGATAGGAGGGTTTACTACCACTTTAAAGTTCATGTACGTGTAAAGGCAGGCGTCCCAGTACTTTTGGTAATATAATGTATATTCATCATTGTTCATGTTATTGATTTCACAATATTTCATATTCAGCGCAATCATTTATTTATACGTTAGAGGCTTTATAGATTAAGTGCTGCACTATTTGTATATTTTGAATATATTTTGTAACTTTGTAAACTTATAGACTTACTCTTTCCACAGTTGAAGCTCTGATGGATTTCATTTATTGGATACAAAAATTAATGGAAAGGAAAAATCAGCAAAATACAATTTTCGGCCAGTTTTGGCCCTCCTACACAAGCCTCCGCGGTCTCCCTCTTTATTCTTCTATCAATCGACTTCCCTAGAATTTTCTTGAAAGGGATGGGGCTTTGTGGCTGATGTCATCACGTATGTGTGCTGGTCTAGGCAGAGTTGAGATTCTTTTTTTGCTGTTGTTGTATATGTCTCTGTAAGGACATTTTGAGCTAAATAAAGTAGGTTTATGGTATTATTTGGCTCCTCCATTCCTCTTTCATGTGGTTCCCATGGACACACTCCTAAACCTTGTGGACAGCCTTCCCAGAAGACTTGAAGCTGTTATAGCTGCAAAGGGTGGGCCAACTCAATATTGAACCCTACATGGACAGCCTTCCTAGAAGACTTGAAGCTGTTATAGCTGCAAAGGGTGGGGCCAACTCAATATTGAACCCTACAGACTAAGACTGGGATGCCATTAAAGCGGTAGCAAAACCCATCCATTTAACATATTAAAATCCAGTTACATTTTCGGCATGTGCCGGAAATGTAACACTCCCATTGGTTGTGCTCTAAACCAAACTGTCAAACCATCCAATGGCTGGTGTCATAGCTGATCACATGTGCAGTTGTAGATTAAACAGAGGCTAAGATGGCAGCTTCCTTGGCTGAAAACAATAGGAGGGTTTACTACCACTTTAAAGTTCATGTACGTGTAAAGGCAGGCGTCCCAGTACTTTTGGTAACATAATGTATATTCATCATTGTTCATGTTATTGATTTCACAATATTTCATATTCAGCACAGTCATTTATTTATACTTTAGAAGCTTTATAGATTAAGTGCTGCACTATTTGTATATTTTGAATATATTTTGTAACTTTGTAAACTTATAGACTTACTCTTTCCGCAGTTGAAGCTCTGATGGATTTCATTTATTGGATACAAAAATTAATGGAAAGGAAAAATCAGCAAAATACAATTTTTGGCCAGTTTTGGCCCTCCTACACAAGCCTCCGAGGTCTCCCTCTTTATTCTTCTATCAATCAACTTCCCTAGAATTTTTTGGAAAGGGTGGGGCTTTGAGGCTGACGTCATCACGAAGAGCATAGGGGTGGGGCTTTGATGCTGACGTCATCACGTATGAGTGCTGGACTAGGCAGAGTTGAGTTTTTTTATGCTATTGTTGTATATGTCTCTGTAAGGACATTTTGAGCTCAATAAAGTAGGTTTATGGAGGTATTTGGCTCCTCCATTCCTCTTTCATGTGGTTCCCGTGGACACACTCCTAAACCTCGTGGACAGCCTTCCCAGAAGAGTTGAAGCTGTTATAGCTGCAAAGGGTGGGGCCAACTCAATATTGAACCCTACGTGGACAGCCTTCCCAGAAGACTTGAAGCTGTTATACCTGCAAAGGGTGGGCCAACTCAATATTGAACTTTACAGACTAAGACTGGGATGCCATTAAAGCGGTAGCAAAACCCATCCATTTAACATATTAAAATCCAGTTACATTTCCGGCATGTGCCAGAAATGTAACACTTCCATTGGTTGTGCTCTAAACCAAACTGTCAAACCATCCAATGGCTGGTGTCATAGCTGATCACATGTGCAGCATCATGGCAGTTGTAGATTAAACAGAGGCGAAGATGGCAGCTTCCTTGGCTGAAAACAATAGGAGGGTTTACTACCACTTTAAAGTTCATGAACATGTAAAGGCAGGCGTCCCAGTACTTTTGGTAATATAATGTATATTAATCATTGTTCATGTTATTGATTTCACAATATTTCATATTCAGCACAGTCATTTATTTATACATTAGAGCCTTTATAGATTAAGTGCTGCACTATTTGTATACTTTGAATATATTTTGTAACTTTGTAAACTTATAGACTTACTCTTTCCGCAGTTGAAGCTCTGATGGATTTCATTTATTGGATACAAAAATTAATGGAAAGGAAAAATCAGCAAAATACAATTTTTGGCCAGTTTTGGCCCTCCTACACAAGCCTCCGAGGTCTCCCTCTTTCTTCCTCTATCAATCGACTTCCCTAGAATTTTCTTGAAAGTCAAGACCAGAGAACAAGTTGAGCAGTGGCCGAGCAGACACTAATCAACAGCTGTGACTCCGCGTCGTAGTTTATAAGTCAAGCTGCGTCTTATGGTCCTCCGGTCACCGCAATGTATATTTAATTAGCATCCTCTCACCTTCGCACTGGGAGATTTTTCCTGCATGACAGCTCCTGGCACCAGAAGGATGTCCTTGAGAAAAAGTCGCCCCTATTGACTCCGAGGCTTTTCTTATTTGACTTAGCGTTGGAGTATTCTGAAGAAAGAGCGTAAAATAATGAAAGGCACCAGCGGTACGGAGCTGCCTCGCCAGACAGTGTGTCAGCTTGGGTCGAAGCTATTGAACAATTCCTATTAAATTAGCTGAGCTTCATCTGGGCTAGTTAAAGCTGGCATACAGACAAATTAGTTGTTCGCTGTGTATAAAGGAGAAAAGACAGGCCGCAATTCTAAGTTCGGAGACCGGTGACAGTAGATCTGTCACATCATCCGCTCGATAGAAAACTGTCCAAGGAAGGATTGTAAATGTTTTCTCCTCGTCAATATGTTCTGGGCTGAAAGGAGGAAATGGTGATTCATTGAAATTGCAGATGTGACTTAACATTAATTAATACCATGTTATCCTTTCTTTGTTGGTACATTATGCTAGCCTTTCATTACACTCTGCGCTACCGCCAGGTTCTGTTATGAAGCCTTTTTATTGTGTTAACCTCAGACAGAATTTGTTTCCAAACACTGACGCCGATTTGGTAATAGCGGTATTTACAAAACGACTTCTGGTCTTTTCGGCTAATGCAATAGGTCAATACAACCTAAAGTGATATAACTAGAGTTGAGCGAACACCTGGATGTTCGGGTTCGGCGGGTTCGGCCGAACGTTCCGGAAATGTTCGGGTTTGGTACCGAACGTTATCCGAACTTTACCCTGGACCCCGAACCCTATTGAAGTCAATGGGGACCTGAACTTTTCGGCACAAAAATTACTGTAAAAAAGTAATGGAAAGTGCTAGAGGGCTGCAAAAGGAAGAAAAATGGGAGATGTTATTAGATCTGCACTCTGTCCCTCAAAGCAGTAGTAATCTCTACTAGTGTTGAGCGAACCCGGACTGTAACGTTCGGGTCCGTACCGAACTTTCGGATGTCCGGGACCCGGACCCGAACACGGACATTTCAAAAAACATTCGGGTTCGGTCCGGGGTTCTGGTATTTTTCACGTGTTGAGAAGCTGCAGGGCAGCCAATCAACAAGCGTTTCACTGGTTTGCCCTTAGAAGCCATCACAGCCATGCCTACTAATGGCATGGCTGTGATTGGCCAGTGCATCATGTGACCCAGCCTCTATATGAGGCTGGAGTCACAGTGCTGCAGGTCACATGCTCTCTGGTTAGTGTAGGGAGAGGATGCTGCCGGAGCTGTGAGGGACAGATTGTGAGGGACAGATTGCAGCGATAATAACTAGGTAGAGATTACTACTACTGCTTTGAGGGACAGATTGTAGATCTATAACATCTCATCCTGCATTACAGAACGATCTCTCATCCTGCATTACAGAACGATCCGATACTGGACTGGGTAGAGATTACTACTGCTTTGAGGGACAGATTGCAGATCTAATAACATCTCCCATTTTTCTTCCTTTTGCAGCCCTCTAGCACTTTCCAGGACTTTTTTACAGTCATCTTTGTGCCGAAAAGTTCGGGTCCCCATTGACTTCAATGGGGTCCGGGGTAAAGTTCGGATAACGTTCGGTACCGAACCCGAACGTTTGCAGAAAGTTCGGCCTAATCCGAACGTCCAGGTGTTCGCTCAACTCCATCAATGAACTTAGAGACTAAGGGAGACAGCCTTTGGTAAATTTTTAATGTTTAGAGTTGAGCGAACACCTGGATGTTCGGGTTCGGTGGGTTCGGCCGAACTTCGTGGAAAAGTTCGGGTTCGGTACCGAACTTGACCCGAACTTTTCCCCCGAACCCCATTGAAGTCAATGGGGACCCAAACTTTTCGGCACAAAAATGACTGTAAAAAAGTCCTGGAAAGTGCTAGAGGGCTGCAAAAGGAAGTAAAATGATTTTAGTAACGTCTATATTATTGTAGAGTAGGACTTAATGTCTTACTAGACTGACCTGATCCATCTCAGATGACGAATCTCCCTGTCTAATAACAAGATTTTAGTAGAAGATCAAGATATCCCAATCCAAGGACGACAACGACATTCCCTGTCTAATAACAAGATTTTATTAGCGGATGAGGATATCCCAGTCCAAGGACGACAAGGACATTCCCTGTCTAATAACAAGATTTTAGTAAAATGAAGGAAAACGTCGGGAGATCGTGAAAGGTCCTGAAAAAATGTCAGTAAAAACACGGCTTTTCAAACCCAGGGGTAACTGAAGTTACCCCAAGCCCCCT
>BLSH010346288.1:18255-23078 GCA_018402905.1 Glandirana rugosa | reverse complement strand
CAATCCCCCCAAACCTTTGTCATACCAACTTCAACTTCCTAGTCCAGGGCCTTCTGGACACAAATCCCTCTCCTTGTCCTAATAAATGCCTTCAAGTTCCACGAAGGCTCTCCCAGGCTGAAGCATTGCTCTGGAATGCCTTTCTAAAGCGCTGGCAGGTGGGAGGAGCCGAGCAATCCTACTGCGCTTGTGCAGTCTCCCTCTTATTTGATTCTCCGATATTTGGTAAACCATGCAACGGGCGCTGCCTGTCCATTACACTTGACCGGAAAGGCGGTGACACCCTTAGAGCAGCGCTTCCCAGTGCGGGTGGTGGAGACTGGACCCCTGGCGACGCCCCCCTAGATGCATCATCTAGGGAGTGCGTCCCCCACGCCTGCCCCCCCCCCCCCCCACTAGATTCAGCCCTGACTGAATTTGCATCTCTGCTGCCCAATTACTGCCAACTTCTGCTCACCTGACCACAGTTCTGCTTTCTGTATCCACAGTTCCTGTGAAAACGTCTGACATAAGTTCCTGCTCAACATCTTCTACCATTCCGCATGATCTGTTCTTTCTAGTCCTGATGCATGGGCTACTTTTTTGGATTGTACCCTTGACTTTTAATGCAATAAAATCATATCTGGACCTCTTAGCAGTGGTATGGCGCTTCAATTTAAATCCTTGTACATTACACTACAAGCCATGGAGACTCTGGAGATCCTCTGGGACAGGGGCAGCCCGTCCTTTAGGGAAGCAGGAGCACCAACCCCCTCATCCATCGCCGCCTCCCCCCATGCATGCGTCTGGTCCCTTTTAGGACCCCAGATGCATTGAATCCAATGGGGGGGAGTGTTTTTTTGAAGTGCCTTATTAGAGCCAGAGGCTCTAATAGGCTTCAAAATAGGGTGGGCTCCGGATGCTTTCTCGTCACCCCGAGCCCACTAGGTGGGCGCAGTGGGTTTTTGAGGGATTTTGCCAGAAGTGGTAATTTGAAGGGAGATTTTGTGTTAGGAAGGGGGATTTGGGAGGGGGGGGGGGGCATGGTGGATGTGTGCTAGTAGGGATGATTGCCAGAATTTGGTGGGGGGGCGGGGAATTAGTGCAAGGAGAGGGGATTTGGAATGGGGTGGGATTTGTGTCGGGAGAGGGGAATTTGTAAGGGATGAGAGTAATTGTGCTAGGAAGAGGGATTCAGGGAGGAAGACGATTTGAGCTGGGAGGGCAATTTGTACCGGAAGAGGGGGAATTTTTGTTTGGGGAAAATTTTGGCTTGCAAAGGGAATTTATACTTAGGGGTTAAGTGATCAGATTTTTTCAGAGGGAAGGGAGGGGATTTTCTGACACATGCTCATACATTTTGAGGGTGGGCGTCATTTGGCATCTTCGTCTTGGGCACTAGATGACCATGTCCCAGCACTGAGTAAGATAGCCCTACAGGTCCAGCGCTATCTTTCCACGTTCCTCATGCTGTGTGATCTAGACCTTCTTCTGGCCCGGACTCATCACAGGCAGGGCTGGTGCAAGGATTTTTGACACCCTAGGCGAAACCTCATTTTGCTGCCCCCTTTGGCTCCACCCCTGACTCCACCCCCTTTGCCCTGTCCATGTATACGATGGAGGTGGCGGAGGTGGAGATTTTTGCAGCGCCTCTCTTCCTATTTCTTTAGCCGTGGTCCACAGGCCCACACCTGTGCCTCTGGACCCGGCCTAAAGTCAAATAATGGCGGCACCGACTCGCTTTCTTATGCCAGCCGTTGTCCGCGGGTATATAGACAGGCTGGGTTAGTATATGGACAGGCTGGGGTAGTATATGGACAGGCTGGGGTAGTATATGGACAGGCTAGGGTAGTATATGGACAGGCTGGGGTAGTATATGGACAGGCTGGGGTAGTATATAGACAGGCTAGGGTAGTATAGGGGCAGGCTGGGGTAGTATATGGACAGGCTGGGGTAGTATATGGACAGGCTGGGGTAGTATATGGACAGGCTAGGGCAGTATAGGGGCAGGCTGGGTTAGTATATGGACAGGCTGGGGTAGTATATGGACAGGCTAGGGTAGTATATAGACAGGCTAGGGCAGTATATAGACAGGCCAGGGTAGTATATGGACAGGCTGGGGTAGTATATGAACAGGCTGGGGTAGTACATGGACAGGGGCTTGGCGCCCTGGGCGTCAGTGCGCCCTAGGCAGCCGCCTACTCCGCATAGTGGTAGAGCCGGCCCTGATCACAGGCACCCGTGCCACTCCATGTCTTGTCATATCCTTTCATCAACCTCGGGGGGAAAAAATCAGGACAGGGGGTGTTAGGGGAGAGCCCTCTCCTCCGCTTGGCCTCTACTGGGTATGTGACACCACTCCAAGGCCATTCTAGGCTTCTTCTTGCAACCATGTGTGCCAACCAGATAGGACCCATCCATCTGCCAATGAGAACAGGACTGCGGTGGGGTGGCAGTTTCTACAGTAAAGCCTATTTTCCATCCATTGGCCAAGATCCTTGCCCTAGGGGACTGTTCCAGTAGTTGGATCTACTTAATAAAGTTGGGGCCAAAACCAAAGCGACGCAGGCAGGGCCATAGGAATTCCCACTCCACAAAGTCGAACACCTTGGCGGAGTCCAATGCCACTATCACCCTGGTCCCTACACTATCATGTGTAGCCTGGATGTTTTGAAAGAGGCGTCTGATATTCATTGCCGTATTTTTTCTGGGCATAAAGCCGGTCTGGTCATTATGGACAAGGGACAGTATCACCTGGTTCAGGCGGGTGGCAAGCAACTTGGCCAGTATCTTGTCATCAGGGAGATTGGCTGGTATGACTCTGGAGAGTGGGGATCCTTTCCTGGTTTGGGAATCACAATTATCTTAGCTTCCTGCATAGAGCCGGGGAGGGTCTCGGAGTCAAATATATACTGATACAGGGTGGTCATTTTGTCCACCAAAGTCTCCACATACATCGAATAGAATTCAAGTGGTAACCCGTCCGTTCCTGGAGCCTTGGACCTGGCTGTGGAGATATCGTCTGAGGTGATAGGGGCCTCAAGGAGGGCTATCTCAGCTTCTGAAAGCTGTGAGAGAGGTATATCTCTCAGATAGTCCTGAGTTTGTTGGGGTGTAGTAGTACGTCGTGAGGTATATAAGTCCGCATAGTAACGCCGAAATTCATCAGCTACCTGCCGAGGCGTGGTGGCCAGTCTACCAGGGTGACCACCACAGGGGGGGGGTGCGTCTAAGTGGGCTAAGTACGCCAATAATTTCCCAGCTCATTCACCATCCTCAAATACCCGCTGTTTAGCGAAGAATAAATGCTGCTTTGCTTTTTCAATTTGCAAAGTTGTAACAAGTCGGGCATGCACTTTAAGATTCTCACTGTTTTGATAAGTGGGGTTTTGTGTAAAGGTGGCTCCGAGGTGACAGAGGTGATCTGTGGCCTGCTGCAGTGCCAATTCGGAGTTTGATTTGTAACGGTCAACATGGGTGGACAGTGTCATTTGTGCATGCAGTTTAAATGCTTCCCGAACCGCCCCCATCGGAGCAGACCCCGTGTTCGTGGCTAGAAGGAACTGGAATTCGCTAGCTATACCAGAGTGGTCCTCAATCGCTGAGAGCCAATACGGGTTCAGTTTCCACTGTGGTTCGGGGCGATCAGCGTATAACTGTAGGGTTATCCAGTAGGGGGCATGATCAGATAGGTGCCGGGGAGAAGACCCAGTTTTCCGCAACTTGGGCAGGAGGGAAGTTGAGAGAAAGATCATGTCTATCCTAGACATAGTTCTGTGCGTTGTAGAAAAGCAGGAGAACATCTTTGTGGTGGGGTGAGTGTGTCTCCAGGAGTCAGTGAGAGCAAATTCCGTCATTAACTGGCTGAATCTATTGGGGGCATCAGAGAGGTCCCTCTCACCCCCCACCCCAATTCTATCTAGGGCAGGGGTCAGAACCATGTTAAAATCCCCCGTCCACACCACCGGGACCACCGGAAAGTAGGCAAAAAAGGCAAGGCCCTCCTTCACGACTGCCGCATTGTACGGAGGGGGGATATAACAGGCCAGTATCAAAATGGGAGATCCCCCAATCATAGCATGAATGAATACAAATTGGCACTGCGGGTCCGTCCGCACCGATAGCGGCTCGAATGACACGTTTCTTCCAATAAGTACCGAGACTCCCCTGGAGTATTGTGAATGGGTTGAGTGAAAAACCCAGCCCACCCATGGCCTCTTAAGCGCCCCATGTAGGTGACCCGTGATGTGCTTTTCTTCCAGGGCTATAATATCTGCTTTTTGACCTTTGAGGAACGCCAGGGCTGCCGCTCATTTGATTCTATCTCAAAGGCCCCTGACATTTCAGGTCAGTAGTTTAATTGTACCCATAGTGGACGGGGGGAACTGTGATTGTGTCGCAGGAGACCGAGGTGCGCATGGACCCACAAGACAGACATATCTCCAATACAGTGGCACAAACAGAGTGTGTACCGCAGAGGGTGCATGGTAGACATATTAAAGTAAAGGACTTGCGTTGTCTTCTTAGCAGCTTCACATAACCTGGTAAAATAAGCTCAAAAGGAAAAACTCGTCCGTAAACCATAAAAGAACTCCGGCTCAATGTCTCGCCAACATGACACGAGCATAGCTCCCAAACCACATGTGTCAGTAACAGTCTTCCAGTATGTTCACTTGACTGGAGGTGCACAGCTTGGTCCTGCCCTTGTTGCAGGGCTAAGGTCTGTCTTCAGCACAGGGCTGATGGCCGCCAGAAAAGAAAACCTGTAACAAGGCCTCAGATGTGGCGGCAGTAAAAGGAGGTACCCCAAAAACTGGGACGTAAAGAAAAAAGAAAAAAACAAA
>BLSH010346288.1:10755-13255 GCA_018402905.1 Glandirana rugosa | reverse complement strand
TAGCAGGGTTTTGGCTAGGAGAGGTAAATTTAGTCAGGCCTGACTGTAATGTGCAGGCCTGAATGTTTTGATTTGGGCCGGGAGGAGTGACTCGGGGAGGATTGGGTGGAATTGGCAGATGAGGTCACCAGAACCTTCCCCTCTGTACCCAGAAACCTGAGGTTGGTTTCTGGGCAGAAAGCGGGGAGATAGGTGGAGCCCTCCGGAGTGTTCTAAGGAGCAACACAAACAAAAGCTCCTTCCTGCGCTCGGAGGGGAGGCCTCTCCAACCCGATAGCCTCAGCTGGTATATATTGTATAGCTGCGGATAATGTACCACCTTGCTGCCACTGATGAACTGGGGAAGTCCAGAAACACTGTAGCAAAGACACAAAGAAACAATGGCGCACCGGCCTAGCGCATTATCCTCAGGTTTATGTTTATTAACCACTTCCCGACCGCGTGCTGTGTTTTCACGGCGGCAGTCGGGATGCTGAGCGCAAATCGCTGTAAAAACACGGCGATCTGCAAACAGCCACTAGGGGGCACGCGCGCACGCCCGCCGCACTCCTGAGGAGTATGCCCGCGGCTCATGCGGACCCGAGCCGCGATGAGCGGCCACAGGCAAAGAACGGGGAACCGCCAATGTAAACACGGCGGTTCCCCGCTCTGTTAGTAGGGGCATGGGAGATCTACTGATCCCTGTCACTGGGATCAGTTAGATCTCTCATGCCCATGGTAGCCCAACCCCCCCCCACAGTAAGAACACACCCAGGGAACACACTTAACCCCTAGCTCTCCCCCCCAGGTTAACCCCTTCACTGCCAATGACATTTATACAGTAATCAGTGGACATTTAAATTTCTGATCGCTGAATAAATGTCATTGGTCCCAAAAAAGTGTCAAAAATGTCCGACATGTCCGCTGCAATATCGCAGTACCAATAAAAATCGCAGATCGCCGCCATTACTAGTAAAAAAAACAAAAAAAAAACCCAGAAATGAATTCTCACATCTGTAAACCTGGCCACTTTTGCGCAAACCAATCAATAAACGCCGATTGCAATTTTTATATCACAAATATGAGGAAGAATATAAATCGGCCAAAAACGGTGAAAAAAAAATTTTTTTTATGTTTTTTTTTTGGAATTGAATTTTAGCAAAAAGTAAGAAATTTGGGTTTTTTGGCAAAATGGTCGCTCTTCTTTTGTTTATAGCGGCGATCAGAAATGACGCAGTGGCGATCAAATACCACCAAAAGAAAGCTCTATTTGTGGGAAAAAAAGGACGCAAATTTTATTTGGGTACAACGTCGCACGACCGCGCAATTGTCAGTTAAAGCGACGCAGCGCCGAATCGCAAAAAGTGCTCTGGTCCTAAAGCTGGAAAACCTTCCGGTTGGTAAGTGGTTAAAAGGTTAAAAACATATTCACAAGCGAGCTGTAAAAACAAGCATGTCACGCCTTTGCGTCCATTACCACATGTGCTATGCAGTTGGCATCTCACACAGAGAAAAGATGGCTAACCCGTTTCAAGGTATAAACCTCTTATTCAGAGCCCGACATGGCTACATATGGAAGAGTGGCAAAAAGAAAGCCATAAGAAGCCCCGTTTGCAGTTTGCGAGAAGCCATGTGGGGGACACAACATGTGGAAGAAGGGGCTCCGGTCAGAAGAGACCAAAACGCTAAGTGTGGTGGAAAACTAACACAGCTCATCACCCTGAACACACCATCCCCACTGTGAAACATGGTGGTGGCAGCATCATGGTGTGGGGATGATTTCCTTCAGCAGGGACAGGGAAGCTGGTCAGAGTTGATGGGAAGATGGATGGAGCCAAATACAGGGCAATCTTAGAAGAAAACCTGTTAAAGTCTGCAAAAGACTTGAGACCGGGGCGGAGGTTCACCTTCCAGCAGGACAACGACCCTAAACATCCAGCCAGAGCTACAATGGAATGGTTTAAATCAAAGCACATTCATGTGTTAGAATGGCCCAGTCACAGTCCAGACCTAAATCCCATTGAGAATCTGTGGCAAGACTTGAACATTGCTGATCAGAGACGCTCTCCATCCAATCTGACAGAGCTTGGGGTATTCTGCAAAGAAGAATGGGCAGAAATGTCCTCTCTAGATGGGCAAAGCTGGCAGAGACTTCCCCAAAAAGACTTGCAGCTGTAATTGCAGAGAAAGGCGGTTCTATAAAGTATTGCCTCCGGGGGGGGCGCCATACAAATGCCCCCCCACACTTTTCACAGATTTATTTGTATCATTTATCATTTTCCTTCCACTTCACAATTATGAGCCACTTTGTGTCGTCCATCACATCAAATCCCAATAATATCAATATCTTCTTCTCCCTCCTCCCCTCTCCTCTCTGTAAAGACGGGTAAGAAGAAACGTCTTATGGGGTTCGAGACAGTCTAACCTACCTCTCGCAGAGACTAGTCGTTACAAGTTCAGAACGGTGTCTAAGAGTTACCCTAAATCCAGACCTGACACTGACCCGGTAAGATTGTGTACT
>BLSH010346166.1:0-11467 GCA_018402905.1 Glandirana rugosa | reverse complement strand
ATTTTACTGAAAGGGTGGTTGATGATTGGAATAAACTACCAACAGAGGTTGTGAGACAGTCAACAGTAAATGGCTTCAAACATGCTTGGGATAAACATAAATCCAAAGTCAAACAACAAGGTTAATGTAAAAAAAAAATATATATATATATATATATATATAAAAATAAATAAATAAATAAATAAAAAGGGGCAGACTCGATGGACTACTCAGTCTTTTTCTGCCGTCACTTTTCTATGTTTCTATGTTTCTATGTGTCCAGACATTCCCCAGGTTGTGTGTCCAGACATTCTCCAGGTTGTGTGTCCAGACATTCTCCAGGTTGTGTGTCCCAACATTCTCCAGGTTGTGTGTCCAGACATTCTCCAGGTTGTGTGTCCAGACATTCTCCAGGTTGTGTGTCCCAACATTCTCCAGGTTGTGTGTCCCAACATTCTCCAGGTTGTGTGTCCAGACATTCTCCAGGTTGTGTGCCTGACATTCTCCAGGTTGTGTGTCCCGACATTCTCCAGGTTGTGTGTCCAGACATTCTCCAGGTTGTGTGTCCAGACATTCTCCAAGTTGTGTGTCCTGACATTCTCCAGGTTGTGTGTGTCCCAACATTCTCCAGGTTGTGTGTCCAGACATTCTCCAAGTTGTGTGTCCAGACATTCTCCAGGTTGTGTGTCCAGGCATTCTCCAAGTTGTGTGTCCCGACATTCTCCAGGTTGTGAGTCCAGACATTCTCCATGTTGTGTGTTTAGACATTCTCCAAGTTGTGTGTCCAGACATTCTCCAAGTTGTGTGTCCTGACATTCTCCAGGTTGTGTGTGTCCCAACATTCTCCAGGTTGTGTGTCCAGACATTCTCCAAGTTGTGTGTCCAGACATTCTCCAGGTTGTGTGTCCAGGCATTCTCCAAGTTGTGTGTCCCGACATTCTCCAGGTTGTGAGTCCAGACATTCTCCAGGTTGTGAGTCCAGACATTCTCCAGCTTGTGTGGTTAGACATTCTCCAGGTTGTGTGTCCAGACATTCTCCAAGTTGAGTGTCCAGGCATTCTCCAAGTTGTGTGTCCAGACATTCTTCAGGTTGTGTGTCCAGACATTCTCCAGGTTGTGTGTCCTGACATTCTCCAGGTTGTGTGTCCAGAGACATTCTCCAGGTTGTGTGTCCCGACATTCTCCAGGTTGTGTGTCCAGACATTCTCCACGTTGTGTGTCCAGACATTCTCCAGCTTGTGTGTCCAGGCATTCTCCAGGTTGTGTGTCCAGATATTCTCCAGGTTGTGTGTGTCCAGACATTCTCCAGGTTGTGTGTCCAGACATTCTCCAGGTTGTGTGTGTCAAGACATTCTCCAGGTTGTGTGTCTCCAGACATTCTCCAGGTTGTGTGTCCAGACATTCTCCAGGTTGTGTGTCCAGACATTCTCCAGGTTGTGTGTCCAGACATTCTCCAGGTTGTGTACCGGCTGCACACACTTTTTATAAGGCAAATCTGAGCATAGCTTAGGGGAGGTGGAGTAGAAGTTGGAGAAGTTGCTGCAGCCAGGACAGAAGCATGCTCCTGTTTAGGAAATCTCCAGTCCTGGGACCATGATATGGGAACAGCCAGGAGATTAATTGGGCAGGTGGGTCCTGGGATAATAGTAGAGTCAGGACCAGGGTTCTAGGTTCCACCCTCCCGAGGAGTCCAGGTATGCAAGGGAGAAGTTTGCATGTCTGTACGGGCAGATGGAGGGCCCAAGCCTATGGGTTGGAGTGAATGCCAGAAGAGGTATAGAGTGGGTACCAAACAGGGGCACTGCTACAGGGTCAAGAGGACAAAGCCTGAGCTGCAGTGCCGACCAGAGAGCCAGATGGCTTAGTATTTCTCATTAACATTATTGTTGTGTGAAGTTGAAACCCCTGCATGGGCAACTGTTCGGTTATTGGACTTGTTTTTCTTTTTCTTTAATAAGAGTGGGCCAAGAAGCCCTTAAACAGCACAACTGGCGTATACTCAGCTCACTGATAGGCTCTACATTAAGCTAAATAACCCCCAAACATCACAATACATATCATTCACATTCTATTATTTCTGTAATTGTAATGAGAATTTATCCAAAGTGGAGCATCCAGAATCTGGAGCATTTTCAACGCTTATGGTCTCACATGGTGCCCTCTTTGGCAATGTTTGAAAACTTAACATATTCAGCTCCCACCAGGGACAGACTGACAACTCATGGGGACCCCCGGGCAATAGGAGATCATGGGGCCCCCTGTGTCCCCACCCACATTCAAGCCACACCCACATATATTGCACTTCCTACATTACATGTATTCATGGCAACCATCCTCCACATATTGCATCTCAGCTGCCCAGAAGGGACCATCAGCAAACTGGAAGCTGTTGGGCCCTCATGTTCAGGAATGGGTCCTTGCCCAATTCTTTCTGCAGCTTAGGCTCCTGGAGATTCCCCTTGCAATTGCTGAGAAGCCACCAAATGCCCAACAGGTTCAAAGGTGGCAGCCATCTAAGAACGTGTCAGGTGCCTGACAGCTTCCCAACCATGCCTCTGGGAACCTCTGTAAGCCTGATCATCTGGTTATTATTATTATTATTTTTATTATACAGGATTTATAAAGCGCCAACAGTTTACGCATCGCTTTACAACTTGAGGGTAGACAGTGCAAATACAATAAACTTAAATACAGTAGGAATCAGAGGGTCCTGCTCCTTAGAGCTTACAATCTAAGAGGGAAGATCAAGAGATACAAGAGGTAGTAACTGTGGGGGATGTGCTGATGGAGAAGATAGATGTACAGTTGTTAGGTTGGGCCAGATAGGCTTCTCTGAAGAGATGAGTTTTCAGGGATCGTCTGAAGGTGGACAAAATAGGATAAGGTTGGACAGATTGGGGTAGAGCATTCCAGAGGATGGGAGACGCTCTGGAGAAGTCAGAGAGGCGAGCATGGGATGAGGTGACAAGGGAGAGCAGGAGGTCTTGGGAGAGCAGGAGGTCTTGGGAGGAGCAAAGAGATCGATTTGGTTGGTATTGGTTGTAGTGGATAGCTTTATAAGTTATATAGCTTTATAAGTTATTGTTAGTATCTTCAATTTCATTTGTTGGTTGAGTGGCAGCCAATGGAGGGATTGGCATAGGGGTGTAGCAGACGCCGAGTGGTTTTTAAGGTGGATGAGCCTGGCGGCAGTGTTCATAGTGAACTGAAGAGGGGATAGACTATTTAGAGGTAAGCCAGTGAGGAGGGAGGCGAGAAATGACCAGGGAGTGGATTAGAAGCTTTGTGGTGTCATTGGTTAGGACAGAGTTGGTGATCTGTATGGATCACTGACTCATCATTCAGAAAAAGACACATTTACCAGCCCCTTCCCCGCTCTCCATCTTGACCGATCCCCCCCAGCAGCCGGCGAGAGAGGGGACGGGGGAAGCCGGCAGAGATGCAGAGGACGAGGGGGGTCCGGGAAAGAGCACAGGGAGGCTAGAGAGCACACAGGGGGTAATGGAAAAAGGCTGTATACTGGTACTGCTAGACCCCCCCTGTCCTCCAGCCACCCCACAGTGCTACTGCTAGACCCCCTGTCCTCCACCCACCCCGCGCTGATACTACTGTACCCCCCCGGCCTCCAGCCACTCTGCTGATATGCTCCCCAAATCCCCAAGTGGGGGATGGGGGTCCTGTCCCCAGGGCAGATGGGGTCCCTGTCCCCAAGGAAGATGGAGTCCCTGTTCCTAAGTGAGATGGGGTCCCTGTCCCCAGGGCTGATGGGAACCCCCTTCCCCAGGGCAGGTTGGAGCCCTGTTCCCAATGATAGATGGGGTCCCTATCCCCAGGGGAGATGGGCTCCCTGTCCTCAGGGCAGATGGGGGTCCTGCTGTCCCCATGTCAGATGAGCTCCCTGTCCCCAGGGCAGATGGGGGCCCTGTCCTCAGGGAAGATGAAGTGGGGTATGACTCGTTCCCCAGAGCAGATGGGCTCTGTGTCCCTAGGGCAGATGGGCTCTCTGTCCCCAGGGCAGATGGGGGCCCTGTAACCAGGGCAGATTGGCTTCCTGTCCCCACGGCAGATGAGGGCCCTGTCCCCAGGGCTGATGGAGTGGGGTATGAGTTGTTTCACTCATCGTGACTAGGCTGCAGGGTCAGGTTGATGGAGCACAGGCACTAATAGGATGCATACTGTGCTGCAGCTGGCCGCCCTCCAAGCATGTATTCATGGTCCGCTGAGCTCCCACAGCAGCACAGACAGGGCTGATCAGCATGGGAAACAACATCACTCTCCGAGGGAGATCTGTATATGACGACGAGAGGAGGGGGTGGGGCTGAGAGACAAGCTTGCAAGCTTGACCCGGCTCTCATAGGGTGGGTCTCTGGCTGGACGGAGACTGGACAAACAGCGCTGTATGGGGAAGAAGAGAGGGACCGGAAGAGCCGGCCGAAGAGATGCAGTGTGGATTTGTGAGATTATCAGCCAGTGCAGAAAAGCAGGGAGCTCTGCTACCCACACCATCCTCCAGCCACTTGGGTGCTCATACTACAACCCACCCAGCTGCCTATGCTGGCTCAAGCTGGCACCAACCTTATGTACAGGGAGCCGCATGGGCCCCCTGCAGCATGGGGCCGGGTAGCAATTGATATCCCTGCACATTCTGTAGCTACACCCATGCTCAGAACCAACATCTGAGCTAAGTAATGGCTGTGCATTGTCAAGGAGCAAGTGGCTGACGCTGTGTTGAAATAACTCAGCTGACTCCTCCATGGCTGATGCTGGGACTATGGCAGGAATAGCTGTGGACAAGGGGGCAGGTTTAGCCACTCTGACAGCTGCAGGGGACTGCACACTTGTCTCTGCTTGGTTGATGGAGGATAAGAATGGTTTAGTAAGCCAGTCCACCACCTCCTCTGAATGCTGTAGCTGGATAGCACGGGCAACATCACTAAACAGAGGAAATGATGCCCCGCCTGAGGACTGACCTTGTCCACCTTTGCCTGTGGACACATACACTGCTGACCCCCTTACAGTGCCATGGGAACGTCTGCCTTTCTTTGTTGTCCTCCCAGACATGATGGGGGAGGTGAGAACTGCTTATTAACATGTAATAAATATGTGGAAATGTGTATGTGGATGCACTTTAATCAATGGAAAGTAGTGTTTGGTGCACTTTAATTTGAGTACTCACTACGCAGACACACTCCACGGATACACTATAATATAATGCAGTAAATGGATAGTAACAAATGGCACTGTACTGCAATAAATCTGCCCTGAAACACTAAACTGACACTAAAGTACAAATGAACAGTCGCACTACATTCACACTGCACTGTTACTAGATTCACATTCGACTGACCGTATACTCATAATAGAATTACAATAGCACACTATAACACACTAACTGTCTAGTAGCACTGAACAGAGCTCTGTTCTATCTCTCTCCACTCTCTCCACTCCAGTATCACACTGCAAATGGCTTCTGTGGGAAGGATCCTTTTATAGAGGGGGGGTGGGTCTAAGAGCAATGAGCCATGATTGGGCACAATCATCATTACTTTCTCCAATTATGGCTCTGACAGTGTTCTGTGCCCTGATTGGGCAAATCCTTCATTGATTTGTCCAGTCAGGGCTTCCAATGCAGTGTGCATTGGGGGGCACTGAGCAGGCCGAACAAATGGTCAAATACCCTGATAATTTGAGTGTTCGCCGAATGGGCAAACAGCCAATGTTTGGTCTGAATTCATGCTCAGGCCAAACAGTTTGCCTGACACTACTAGGGAGGATTCCAGGCGGAATCTCAGTGCTGGCTCTGTGGGGTTTTCTGCACATCGCTCCATCTAGGGAGGATTCCAGGTGGAGCGTCATCCTCTTTTAGTCTGTGTTGGCTCTGTGGGTTTTTCTGCATATTGCTTTATCTGGGGGGATTCTAGGTGCAGCTTCATCCCTTCTTTGTCTAAGTGATGTCTCTGAGGGTATTTCTGTACAACGCATCATCTAGGAAGAATTTGTGGACAGGCTTTATGGTGAGCTTCTGCTGGCAACATTGGGGCCCTTTAAAACATTGGCCTGTGATAAGCGATGTACAGTCTCGGCTTCCTGGTGGAATTGTGCAGGTGGGGTGGGACTACACGCGTGAGTTCATCTCTCTAGGTGGGGGCCCCCTTAAGCAGTGGCTTAGCAGATGGTAGCAAATGTGATGGTGACTTAGACAGCGATTCTAGATAACAGATGCCTGCATTAAAATCAGCCTCCTGGTTTTCGGCGTTCAGCACAGCAGTCCGCTCTCTCTCTCTGGCACAACACAGCTTGGCACAGCACAACTTGACACAGCAAGTCTTGCTCACTCCTATCCAGTTGGCATGCTTCCCCCAACTACTGCTTATATTTTTATATGTTCCCTCCTGCCCCAGGTGTTTATGGGCCTTGTAGTTGTGGCCCATGGATGCTGTAGTTAGGATCCTCCTTCAAGACCACATCTCCCAGACTGCTCCTGACTAATCCAGTCACGGCTTGGCAAGATCAATTGGCAGCGTCATCTTGTGGGCAAATAATGTTTTGAAATTCAGTAACCCTGTCCAATGTTACATACAGTAAGTCTCAGTTCTGGGTTTTCTGTACATCTCTCCATCTAGGTGGAGTGTCGTCCTCTCTTAGTCTCAGTGCTGGCTCTGTGGGGTTTTCTCCATCTAGAGAGCATTCCAGGTTGGGTGTCATGGGGGTATAAAGATTAAGATATTATGTAACAAGGGGGAGTAGATGAAAAGTAATGAAAAGTCAGTGCTGATTTGGGCTCTATATTTGGCCTTAAAGGCTTCTGCTGTTTCATGGATGCAGCAGCAAGTGTGACTGAACGTGTGTAACAAAAAGAGGGAATGGGATTTGCCAAGTCTAGACTGAAGGGAGGGTTAACAGTTGTAGATGTAAAGTGGATCATAGATCCTCTCACAAAATTCCTCTTAGGTGGTCTTCTAATGGCAGCAAGTGGCCCATGTGGTGGGGTCCCCATGTCCAATGGTACATACAGTAAGTGTCAGTGCTGGCTCTGTGGGGCTTTCTGTACACGGCTCCATCTAGGGAGGATTCCAGGTGGAGTGTCATCCTCTCTTAGTCTCAGTGTTGGCTCTTTGGGGTTTTCTGTACATGGCTCCATCTAGGGAGGATTCCAGACGGAGCATTGTCTTCTCCTAGTCTCAGTGTTGGCTCTTTGGGGTTTTCTGCACATGGCTCCATCTTTGGAGGATTCCAGGTGGAGCATTGTCCTCTCCTAGTCTCAGTGCTAGCTCCGTGGGGTTTTCTGTACATCTCTCCATCTAGGGAGGATTCCAGGTGGGATGTTGTCCTCTCTTAGTCTCAGTGCTGGCTCTGTGGGGTATTTCTGTAGACAAACCTGCAGGGAGACAAGTCACATTGATGTGCATTAATAGAAGCCGGTAGGATGGCACTGAGTGCTGTGTGAGCCGTACAAAGGTGAGGTGACTGTGATCTGCACTCTCCATTATTGTTGTATAGTGATAATAATCTGATATCAGCCTGTGTTCCAATAACGCAAGCTGGAGTTTCTGCTAGCTGCCTGTCTTGCTGTAAGGTAAGTCCACATTGCCGGGAGGTAATTACATACTGTTTGGGGCAAATAAACATTGGATAGGGTAGGCATACATTACTGGAGGTAGGAACACATTGCTGGGGAAGTAAAGGAATGATTCTTGGGGTAGGTACGCTGCTGGGTGTTGGTGCACAATGCTCGGGGTAGGTACACATCGCTTCACTTACTATTTGTATTCTACAATCCTTTCTCTCTTCCAATGACTGACTACAGGCAGGAAATCTAATCTGACTTCAGTCTCTCTCGGCACAGTGCATTGTTCAGATCCGTCTTTTCCTGTGCAGCTGCTGCCTGCTGTCATATTGATCTGTGCAGGAAAAATCCCTCCAAATATCTTCCATAACACATGAGTCCCTACAATGTTTTCCCCAAATGCATTGCCGGGATCATTCCATATGACATATTCTGGTCATACGGAATATTGGGAGGAATTTGGGAATTAGGAATCGGATGTTTCTCTACAAGTTGGAGGAATTAGAATTCATGGGTTGAATCTTCTGATTTGTGGGTGGGTTTGGTCACCTCTGCTTCCATCTCTGCACACCAACCATCCCATCATTGTCTGTATGGTAGCAGAGATTCCAGTAGAGGTTTGCAGGTCTTATAACACACAACATATAAAAGTTCGAGGGGTTAAACCGAGAGTTTTCATTTCCACAAAATCTCAGAGAAATTCTGGAGATATTGGCAACATTTTGCATTTTGGTGAAATTTATTGGTGTTAATGGGAAGAAAATTAAAAATGCTTTTGGTAGTTTTTAAGGATACAATAGACCTGGGGCCTTCAAACTACGGCCCTCCAGCTGTTGCAGAGCTACACGTCCCATGAGGCATTGTAAGACTCTGACATTCACAGACAGGACTGGGCATGATGGGAATTGTAGTTCCTGAACAACTGGAGGGCCATAGTTTGAAGACCCCTGCAATAGACTTTCAATGTCAACTGAAGATTACAGAAGTTCCGTTCACCAACCCTGGTTCTGTGCTGGAAATCGGCCACTCATTATCCTGAACATTTTACTTTTTTTTTTACAAATAAAAAAGAGCAGCCAGTGGACAAAAAATAAAAAAAATACATTTAACCACTTCAGCCCCGGAAGGATTTCCAGCTTTAGGACCGGAGCCCTTTTTGCGATTCGGCGCTGCGTCGCTTTAACTGACAATTGCGCAGTCGTGCAACGTTGTACCCAAACAAAATTTGCATCTTTTTTTTCCCACAAATAGAGCTTTCTTTTGGTGGTATTTGATCACCGCTGCGTCATTTCTGATTGCCGCTATAAACAAAAGAAGAGCGACAATTTTGCAAAAAAAAACAAATTTCTTACTTTTTCCTAAAATAAAAATCCAAAAACAAAATATAAAAAAACATTTTTTTCACCGTTTTTGGCCGATTTATATTCTTCCTCACATTTGCGATAAAAAAAATCGCAATCGGCGTTTATTGATTTATTTACGGATGATGAGAATTCATTTTTGGGGTTTTTTATTTTTTTTTATTTTTTACTAAAAATGGCGGTGATCTGCGATTTTCAGCGGTACTGCGATATTGGGGCGGACATGTCGGACCATTTTGACACTTTTTTGGGACCATTGGCATTTATACAGCGATCAGTGCTATAAAAATGCACTGATTACTGTGTAAATGCCATTGGCAGTGAAGGGGTTAACCTGCAGGGGGCGCGCTAAGGGTTAACTATGTTCCCTGGGCGCGTTCTAACTGTATGGGGGACTGCCTAGCTGGGGAAGGGAAGTGGTCACAGCCTTCACGTAAAGGAAGGCTGTGATCACAGCCCTTCCCCCTCACACAGAGCGGAGGTCCGTGTTTACATACACGGACCTTCGCTCACTCGCTCCGGGGGGGCCATCGCGGGTAGCCGGCAGCAATCGAAGCCGCCGCACCCGCTCCCTGGCCCTCCCCGAACACAGTGAGCGCGCACGCTCACTAAACTCGTTCCCGCAGCCGCCGTCGTATGACGGCGATTTGCGGGAACGAGCGATTTGCGGGAACGAGCCACTTTGCCGCCATCAGATGCCGATCGGCGGTCGGCAAGTGGTTAAGGGGTCTATTTATAAAATATTCATTCACTGAATGCCAGAATCGTTCATGCAAACTTAGTGAAATATCCCCATCTTTTTTCTAATAGATTAAATCCTTTTATCATCAGTTCCATCTAGTCACCAAAATGCGGTACAGATTTCTGAAATATCTTAAAGAGAAAAAGACGGAGCTGATGATACAGGAATTAAAGTGGTTGTCAACCCATGATAACCACTTTAACCTACAGGTAAGCCTATAATAAGGCCTATAATAAGGCTTACCTGTAGATGGCCTACATATCTCCCAAACCTGTACGGTTCAGGACATATGCAGTGTACTGTGATGTGCCCACGTCACTGGGCACACGCGCAGTGAAGAAACTCCCTCCATGCCGTTCCTTCACTGAGATTGTGCCGTGACTGGCGGCTTCCACACACATGCGCGGTAGTGACGGCACGCGACTTCGGCCAGTCACAGAGCCCGAGATCGCGGCCCCAGAAGGAAGAGGGGCAGAAGATGGAAGTGGCCTACAAAGGGGACATCGCTGGACATCACTGGCTTCCAATGCAGGTAAGTGGCACATAATGGGGTAGTATTCGATGCATAATAGACCATTATGCTTTTATATTCCAGGGTAACATAGAGGAAGTAAACCCCATCAGGGTTTACTTCCTCTTTAATCTATTAGGAAAAAGACAGAGACATTTCATTCAGCTTGCATGAATGCTTCTGAGGTTTGTCCAATGAATGTTTAGTAAATAGCCCTCATACGGTCCAGTTATGTATTTGCAGGGTGTTATTGTGCATTAGGTTACACACTAACATACATGGTGCTACCTTCTGATGCACACCAGGCCACAGGCACTCAGCATCGGAATGGTGCCTTGTGGGTTTGGACAAAGCCCCACAGCCAACAAGGCACCTTGTCCCCAAGTTAATGGGGGCTAGGGCCTTATCATCATATCTTTGTCTGGAGGTTGTGGGGTGTCCATGGGGATGAGGAACTTATTGGACTCTGGAACCCCCCTATAATTGCCCCAAAACATCCAGCCCTCCCCAGGTAGTCATTTACAAATATAAGTTAAATAGTAAATAAAACTTTCACACCATGAAAAAGTCCTTTATTGGAAAAAAAGATTGTTGATTTAATTCCAACTTAATTCACGACATCCAGCTTTGTAGATTCAGGGTCAATAATGATAATCAATGCCCTGATGATCCACTAAGAGGACAACTTGGGCCATGATCTTCTCCCACCGCTACTCCCATCACAAACAACAGTTCCCTACCACAGCTGGGATGTCTGCACAGCATCAGGGAATCTGGGTGACGTCACTGAACAGTAGGTCTATATTGTGAAACAAGTCGTGGCAGGAATGATACTGCTGCTAAATGAATGACACCTGACTGCAGTAGCCGGATGGTCTGGAACTAATATGACCGTGTCATTTGCCATTCACTGAACTGTGAACAAGCTTGGTTTGAGTCAAATTCATGGCTGATCGGAGCCCATAGCTCATCCCTAGTTGATTGGGCATTGAATCCACCCTAACGTGCCAAACTGGATGTGGTCCTACCATTTGTTACTGCATGCTGCCATGTTTTATAGTGATGTATATTGTGTCCCACAGTAAAATATGGGACTAACAACGGTGAGGGACGGATGGCCCAGTATTAATGGTCCTGGGTTGGTGGTGTCAGTGGAAGTAAAAATTGTACATCTGTTGGTGGTGTCACTGGAAGGAAAAATATCCCTTTAGGGTGTTGGTGTCATTGAAGGGATAAAAATGTTTCTGTGTTGATGGTTTCTCAAGCAAAAAAACAGGGGGGATCCCCACTATAAGGAAAAGCCAGGG
>BLSH010346138.1:73111-83340 GCA_018402905.1 Glandirana rugosa | reverse complement strand
TCTGCAGGGTGCCCAAACTTTTGCAGACACCATTTTTTTGTTTTCTGTTATTTTGAAAGTGTAAATGATGGAAATAAAATCTAACTTTTGTTGACATATTATAAGAATGTCTAATCTGTAATTTGATGCCTTTTGGAGATTTTTCCATCATTCCTTGGCTTCTTTATGCACATTAATACAAATTTTTACCTGGGGTGCCCAAACTTTCGATCCCCACTGTACATAGGGAGCGCTGGCAAGATTGTTTGGAATTTGGTGTCACACCCTTATCCGGAAAGGAGTACCATTTCTACGTGGACAATTGCTACACAAGCGTGCCACTTTTCAGTCACCTCTTTGATCATGCTATTGGAGTATTTGGCACCATGCGATCTAATCGCTGGGGCTTCCCCTGATGGCTGGTAGAATCCCAACTTAGACGGGGAGAGAGCCTGCTTGAGATGTAGTAATTTGCTTGCGGTGAAGTGGAGGGATACAAAGAATGTTTTCATTCTTTCTTCCCTTCACGCTGACACGGCGAGTGGTGTTGTGGAGAAGCCCCTCTGTGTCCACAAGTATAACCTTAATATGGGAGGGGTGGAGCTAAATGACCAGTTATTGGTGCCATACCGAATTGTCCGTAAGGCCAGACGCTGGTACAAAAAACTGTCTGTATACTTATGCCAATTGGCTTTGCTGAACGTATATGTGCTATACAAAGCATCAGGATGGACTGGATCCTTCCTTAAATTCCAGGAAGAGATTTTCACAGCCCTTCTGTTTCCAGATGGTGCTGCACCCCATCTTCCCAATCCAAATGCAGTGAGCATGGGTGGCATTTTCCACATGCCATCCCTGGTACCTGTACCAACCGAGCCTCCTAAAAAAGATGTTGTGTCTGCAGATGACGCGGATACAGGCGTGACACCCATTTCTATTGTCCCTCCTGTCCTGACCAGCCTGGTCTTTGCATCTGTGACTGTTTCCAGCGTTACCATACAATAGTAGGGTAGAGCATTACACAGGAATAGGGCACACTTTCATAGGGTCTCCAAAGATGTCACCGCATTTTGAGAGAGCCGAACCTTTACTGTTACTGTTAAAAAAAAGCATACCAAAAAAATAATAATTTTAAAGCAAAAACAAAATAAAAAATGTTATAAAAACCAAAAATATATAAAATATAAAAGCCAAAAACATTTGTCAGTACTTGTTCACTCTCTCTCTCTATTGTTTTCTCTCTATCTTCTCTCTATTGTTCTCTCTCTATTGTTACTGTTTTTTATGCATACCTGTAATGTTTTGTTACTGTTTTTATCATGTTTTCTTTGCAGGAATGTAATTTTTTTTATATGTTACTGCTTACCTGTAATGTTTTATTGTTACTGTGTTTTATAATGTTTTTTTGCAGGTATGCAATTTTTTTGTTAATGTTTACTGTGTTTTATTAATAATTTTTTGTTTTTCAGGTATGCCATTCAGCTGCAGCTCTGATTTATTTATGTTGACAGCAACAGCGTTTGCTTCCACCATACGTAAATCAGCGACTCCAGCGCTGTAGGAGGTGATTTTACCACCACAGTTGAAAAAGAGCATATATACCGGAGCATAGAGGCAGTGGGAGGAAATTGGGACGGATTGCCCCTATGCTCCAGCATATATTTTTAGAACGGTGCTATGCCCATCATTAAAAGTGGGTGGATGCAGGGCGGTTTTCTAGTGGTGGGCGTACCCACTGATTGATTCTTCTTTTTTTTTTCATTTAACCCACAGGCTGCATGAAAAAAAGAACATTACAACATATGCCCAACAAGGACCAGTGACGTACTAGTATGTTGCTGGTCTTTGAGTGGTTTTCTCAGGCTCTCCTGTCCCACCGGGGAACGCTAGAATGCAGCCGGTGGTTCCGCCAGCTGACCATAGAGCTAATTGAAGACTAGAATGGCTCCAATCATCTCTGTGGCCTAAGAAAAACTGGAAGCTACAAGAATTTCATGACTTTGGTTTTCGCCGGATATAAACAGCATCATTGGGTAATTGGGAAAGCATCTTATCACACCGATCTTGGGTGGTCAGATGTTTTAAGGGCTGAGGAGAGATCTAGAGTCTAATAGACCCCAAATTTAAAAAAGCAAATATCTGACACTACCTATTTTTTATCATAGGGGATATATAAATTCTCAGTGATAATGATAAAAATGATTAAAAAAAATGAAAGGGACAGTGTAAAAATATAATAAAAGCACAAGCGTCGGTCTCGCGTCATATGTAAACAGGAATTGCACTATGCATGTGAGGTATCACTGCGAATGTCAGATCGAGGGCAGTAATTGTAGCAGTAGACCTCCTCTGTAAATCTATTGTGGTAACCTGTAAAGGCTTTTAAAAATGTATATAGTTTGTCGCCACCGCGCAGGTGTGCGTAATTTTTAGCATGTCATGTTTGGTGTCTATGTACTCAGCATGAGATTATCTTTTATATTTCATCAAACATTTGGGAAATATAGTGTGTTTTTCTGAATTACAATTCAAAAAAGGGTTTTTTTCCCCAAAAGTTGCGTTTGAAAATTTGCTGCGCAAATACTTTGTGAAAAAAAAATGTCAACACCCACCATTTTAATCTGTAGGGCCTCTGTTTTAAAAAATATATAATGTTTGGAGGTTCGAAGTAATTTTCTAGCAAAAAAAAGGGTGATGTTGGGAATAAAATGCCAGGACAGTTCAAACCTACCCCCCCCCTCCAAATGACCCCATTTTGGAAAGTAGACACCCCAAGCTATTTGTTGGGAGGCATGCTGAGTCCATGGAATATTTTATTTTTTTGTCACAAGTGATTGAAGAATTACAAAAAAAATTACACAAAGTTGTCACTGAAATTATTTTTTGCTCACACATGCCATGGGTATATGTGGAATTACTCCCCAAAATACATTCTGCTGCTTCTCCTGAGTACGGGGATACAACATGTATGAGACTTTTTGGCAGTCTAGATGTGTACAGGACCCTGAAATCCAATCACCGCCTTCAGGATTTCTGAGGGCGAAAATTGCTGATTTCACTACTCACTACCTATCACAGTTTCAGAGGCCATGAAATGCCCAGATTGCAAAAGAAAAATCCCATTTCTCCTATCGTTCACTGACAGACGCAGCTCACCATGACATGTGGGGTTTATGCTTGTCTCACTAGGAGTTAACTAGGCAGGGAAAAGAAACAGCTGGCCCCTCCCATGGGGGCCGTCCTCTCTTCCTACATAAACCCCCTTATAGCATAGCTCTTAAGTTCTTATGCCTAGTTTGCAAGGAGTTGACCTGGCTTCCCTTTAGGGTAATTTGTGGTCCTGTTTGTGACCATTTTTTATTTTAAGTTTTTCTTTTATTTGACTTTTATCAAGACTTTGATCTGCTATCAAGAAGCCGGTCGGGGCATAGAGGGTCCTTGGGCCCTGTACTTTCCCCAACCTGGCCAACCGATGCGAGCCAGTCCCGACGTATGGGAACCCGCCGCATCGTGCCCGTTCCGTGCGGGTGGCCTGGGGTCACCCCCCCTTGCGCCCAGCCCCGGATGTGATTCGGCAAGGGAGATTTTCTAGCCTGCAGCATACCGCCCAAGAGGGGGAGGAAGGTCTGCGACTGGGTGACTACCCAGGGCGCTCGTCGGAGTGGTGAGTGAGAGTTCCTGCCTTTACCCCCCTTTTAGGGGCGGAAAGGGGGACCGACGGCCGCATAAAAAAAAAAAATTCTTGCTGGGTAGCCGCTGGTGGGACGCGTGGAGCTCCCGTTCACCCCCCGCACCGCACCGATCATCTAGGCCGTTCGTTTTGTTTTTCACCACCATGCGGCGATCAGCCGCCATTTTGCGGCGGACCGCCGCCATTTTGCCGTAGCCGCGGACATCTTGGGCCTATGGGGCTTTCCCTCTAGCGCTCAGAGAGGCCGTTTGTGGTACTGCACGTTCCCTGAAAGTGTCTTTTAGCCTCTAGTGTTTAACGGCGGCCATTTTGACTGCATACCTCTACAATACACGTGTCTGCAGCGTTTTTTTCCTTCTCTGTGGAACAGTGATCTGGCGGCGCGGCTCTTCTGACGATACATCCAGAAGTTACAGGCAGCGGAACAGCAAGTATAGCTGGGCTCCCTGTGGGTGCTGGTGGCAGTGGGTGCAGTCCTCCTGGTTTTCCTGGTGCACTGTGGGCAGTGGTGTGCGGCAGTGTGGGGGTGCCTCATTCTCCTTAGTCCCCTGTGTGTCACTAAGAGTATTTTTCTGGGGGAAAACGATGGCAGATTACACTGCTGACCCTGCTGAGGAGGCATCAGCGGTGGCGCAATCTGCGCAAGGAGCTTTTTTGGACCAGCTGCAGGCGGTCTTTATCGAATTTCTCCCCCGGGCGGAGGTCGCCCAACAGGCCCCCAAGAAGCGTCCCCCTCCTCCTCTTTATTCATCAGGGGAGGATTCTGAGCCGGAAGTGGCCTCAGGGGTCTCAGAGACCCCAGTGGACCTATCCGATGGGGAACTGGGCCCATCGGACGGCAAAGGGGATAAGGGGGCGAGGGCTGCGCGCAAAAAAGCGTTGGTTGCTACCATTATCACTGGCATTCGCACTAAGCTGCAACTGGGTCAGGATGGTGAATCGCAGTCTGCTGCATATGTGTGTGTGTCCTCTAGGCCCCCTAGGGCCCCCAAGGCTTATCCCTACAATTACTTTTTTGATCATTTTCTTTTTCGTGAATGGCAGCGTCCACAGCACTCTTCTTCGCGTCAAAACGGTTCGCTGCTCGCTATCCCTTTGAGGAAAGCTTTTTGAAAAAATGGGAATCTCCTGTGGTGGACCCACCGATAGCACGCCTTTAGTAAGGCGACGACCATCCCTCTGGAAGGGACTCTTTCTTTTAAGGATCCCGCTGATAGAAAAACAGAGGCGCTTTTAAAGTCGCTGTTCCTGGTGGCAGGTTCCACTGTGCGACCGGCCTTGGCGTCCGCCATGGCGGCGCAACATCTGTCCGAGTGTATGGAAGAGCTCCTGAAGGACCTGGAAAGTGGTCACCTGATGGATGCACCGCAGAAGGCTGAGTTTTTGCTCCAAGGTTTTAAGTACCTTTGTGATGCGGCCATTGATTTACTGCAGATGTTATCCAGAATAACGATATTTGCCGTCATACTCAGACGGATACTTTGGTTGCGTTATTGGTCCGGTGACCACGCTTCCAAAAAAGGTCTTGCTGACCTCCCTTTTCAGGGTGGACGTCTATTTGGGCCACGTTTGGATGAAATTATTAAGGACTTCACGGGAGGTAAGAGTACCTTCCTTCCAGAGCCCCACAGGCTTGAGTTTTGTCGTCGACAGGGGCCCCCGGGGTTTTTCGCGCCCCGGGGCGCAGCAGGTAAAGGGACCCGCCCCGGTAAGGTCGCTGCAGGGGCCGGAAGACGGCAGTGGCAGCGCAAGACTGAAAAGGCGGAGGACAAATCCTCCTCAGCCTGATGGGGTTCGCAGACCGGTGGCTGGCTCACATTTCCGACCGCTGGGTCCGGGAAGTGGTGTCCACCGGGTACAGGATAGAGTCCAGTTCTCTACCCCAGACAGGTTCTTCCCATCGAATTTAGGGCTCCCGCAGGATGATACCAAGATAAGCAGGGCAATAAACTCTCCACAGGATGTGGAAACTTTGCAAGAAGATCTGAACAAATTATTGGGATGGGCAGGCAAATGGCAAATGAGTTTTAACATAGAAAAATGTAAGATAATGCATTTGGGTACTAAGAACCTGAACGCTAACTACTCACTGGGGGGGAGCCCCTGGGGGAAACTAGGATGGAAAAAGACCTAGGGGTCCTGGTGGAGAATAGGCTCAGCAGCGGCATGCAATGCCAAGCTGCTGCAAGCAAAGCTAACAAACTGTTGGCATGCATAAAGAAAGGGATTAACTTCAGGGATAAATTAATAATTCTCCCATCATACAAGTCTCTGGTGAGGCCACACCTGGAGTATGCCATCCAGTTCTGGGCACCGGTCCTCAGGAAGGATGTCCAGGTATTGGAAAGGGTTCAGAGAAGAGCCACAAAGCTAATTAAGGGATTGGAAGACCTTAGTTATGGGGAAAGATTACAAGCACTGAACTTATTCTCTCTGGAGAAGAGACGCTTGAGAGGGGATATGATTTTAATGTACAAATATTGTACTGGTGACCCCGCTATAAGGACAAAACTATTCAGTGCAAGGGAGTATACAAAGACACGCCGCCATTCACTAAGAATAGAGGAAAGGCGGTTTAACCTTAAAATGCGTAGAGGTTTCTTTACGGTAAGAGCAGTGAGAATGTGGAATTCTCTTCCACAAGCAGTGGTCTCTGCCAGTAGTGTAGATACATTCAAAAAACTACTAGATGCACACCTAAGGGACCAAATCATTGAGGGATATACAATGTAATACTGACATGAAAGCACACACATGGGTTGAATTTGATGGACTCGAGTCTTTTTTCAACCTCACTAACTATGTAACTATGTAACGCCGGGAGGCTCTTTTTGGGGCTGTACAAGTACTCTCAGACCAGGGGGTGATCGTGCTTGTGCCTACAGAAGAGAAATTTCGAGGGTTCTACTCAAATCTATTCGTGGTTCCCAAAAAAGGGGGTGGGGGGTTCGGCCCATACTGGACCTGAAGGCCCTGAACCGGTATGTCAGGGCACGGAAATTCCGGATGGAATCTATTAGCTCGGTAGTGGCCGCCCTTCATCAGGGGGAATTTCTGGCGTTTCTGGACATCAGGGATGCGTACCTCTATGTACCCATTCATCCATGACATCAGCGCTTCCTACGCTTTGCGGTGGGAGACCTGCATTTTCAATTTGTGGCACTCCCCTTTGGTCTGGCCTCAGCACCCCGAGTTTTCACAAAACTGCTAGTCCCGGTGTTGGTGTTGCTACGGCAGAGAGGCATTGCGGTAGTAGCCTACCTAGACGACCTGCTCCTGCGAGCGGAGTCCACCTGCAGAAGTTGTCGGTCTCTCCATCCCGTCGCCTGGAGTATCTGGGTCTAATTCTAGACACAGTGCAGGCGAAGGTGTTCCTCCTTCTGGCCAAGTTGCTGTCTCTGCAGTCGGCAGTGTGCACCCTCTTGTCGCACCGTCGGTCTTCATTACGGTTCTGTATGCGGGTGCTGGGGCTCATGGTCTCGTCGTTCGAGGCGATACCATTCGCCTAGAGTTACACTCGTCTCCTTCAGCGAGCAATTCTAGCTCGGTGGGACAGGTCCCCTCGGTCATTGGACCTTCTGATCCATCTGAGCTCCCAGACCAGGGTGTCTCTGACCTGGTGGCTTCGGGACTTGGCCCTGATTCAGGGGAAGTCGTTCCTGCCCCATCAGTGGGTGATCATCACCACGGATGCAAGTCTTTCAGGCTGGGGAGGGATCCTGGGGCAGCTGTCTGCCTAGGGCCGTTGGTCGGCACAGGAAGCTCGCCTCCCCATCAACGTTCTGGAGCTGAGAGCAATCAGATTGTGCCTTTTTCACTGGACAGTGAGATTGCAGGGTGTCCGATTCGAATTCAATCGGACAATGCCACAGCAGTGGCGTATGTGAACCATCAGGGTGGCACAAAGAGTCCAGCAGCTGCGGCGGAGGCAGCTCTGATACTACGTGGGCGGAACGTCACGTTTCGGCGATCTCAGCTATTTACATTCCGGGTGTGGAGAACTGGCAGGCGGACTTTCTCAGTCGCCAGATGCTGGACCAGGGAGAGTGGTCTCTCCACCCGGAGGTGTTCAACCAAATTTGCCGCAGATGGGGGACGCCGGACATGGATCTCATGGTGTCCCGGTTCAATCACAAGGTGGAAAACTTTGTGTCCAGAACAAAGGATCCATTGGCAGTGGCCACAGATGCTCTGGTGGCCCCCTGGGCCCGTTATCGTCTTCTGTAAGCCTTCCCTCCGATCAAACTGCTTCCGCGATTGATATGAAGGATAATGGCGGAGAGGATACCATTAATCCTGGTGGCTCCAGATTGGCCTCGGCGCACTTGGTACGCCGACGTGGTGCAAATGGTGGCAGACGCCCCTTGGCGGCTCCCGCTGTGAGACAATCTTCTGTCTCAGGGACCCATCTTGCACCCTGCTTTACCCTCGCTGGCTTTGACGGCTTAGCTATTGAGTCCCAGGTGCTGAGAAACAGGGGAGTCGCCGACTCCGTGATCCCTACTTTGTTAAAAGCTTGCAAGTTAACTTCTCGCAAGATTTATCACGGCTCCTGGAAGGCTTATATTGCTTGGTGCGAGGCGGAGGGCCATAACCCTCGCTCTTATGTCGTGTCCAGGGTCCTGACTTTTTTACAACAGGGCCTGAACAAAAAACTGGCTTTGAGTACTCTCAAGGGCCAAATATCGGCTCTGGCGATTCTCTTTCAGAGACCTTTAGCTTCGCATTCCTTGATTCGTACCTTTGTACAAGGTGTACGACAAGTGGCGCCTCGGGTAAAGGTTCCGATGGCTCTGTGGGATCTAAATTTGGTGCTTTCTGTTCTTCAGAAACTGCCTTATGAGAATATCAGGGAGATTTTCTTTGTCATTGCTGTCGCAGAAGGTGGCCTTTTTAGTTTCCATCACTTCCGCCAGACGGGTGTCTGAATTGTCAGCACTATCGTGCAAGTCTCCCTACTTAGTCATACATAAGGATAAGGTGGTCTTGCGACCTTCTCCTTCCTTCCTTCCGAAGGTGGTTTCATCCTTTCACATGAAGATATTGTTCTTCCTTCATTGTGCCCTCGTCCATCGCACCCAAAGGAGTTTGAGTTGCATGCTTTGGATGTAGTGAGGGCCTTACGAGTGTACTTAGCTGCTACAGCTTCTTTTCGACAAGCTGATGCTTTGTTTGTATTGCCAGAAGGCCCGCGCAAAGGGTTGGCGGCCTCGTTGGCTATGATTTCTCGTTGGATCAGACAGACCGTGACCCATGCATATACTGTTCGGGGCAAGGTCCCCCCTTTTCCGGTCACGGCTCATTCTACCTGGGCTGTTAGCACTTTCTGGGCTTTCAGACACCAGGCCTCGGTGTCACAGGTGTGCAAGGCGGCCACTTGGGCCTCGGTTCACACTTTCACTAAGTTTTATAAATTTGATGTGTTTGCATCTTCGAATGCTGCTTTTGGCCGCAAAGTTTTGCAGGGCGGCAGTGTAGGCGCGTCTGGCGCCTCCTTAGAGGTTCAGTTGGGTACTGTTTTTAGCGTTTACCCACCCCTCTTTTTGACACAGCTTGGGGACATGTGATGATGGGCTGCATCTGTCAGTGAACGATAGGAGAAAAAGGGATTTTATTAAAACTTACTGTAAAATCCTTTTCTCCGAGTTCACTGACAGACGCAGCACCCACCCCTCTGTGCTCTGTTCTTGTACGGCTTGTGTACGAACTGAAGAGCTATGCTATGAGGGGGTTTATGTAGGAAGAGAGGACGGCCCCCATGGGAGGGGCCAGCTGTTTCTTTTCCCTGCCTAGTTAACTCCTAGTGGGACAAGCATAAACCCCACATGTCATGATGAGCTGCGTCTGTCAGTGAACTAGGAGAATAGGATTTTACGGTAAGTTTTAATAAAATCCCTTTTTTGGAAAGTAGACAACCAAAGCTATTTGCTGAGAGGCATGTTGAGTCCATGGAATTTTTTATATTTTACCACAAGTTTCAGAAAAATGACAATTTTTTTTTTTTGTCACAAAGTTTTGAAATTTGAAAAAATAAAAATACATTTTCCTTTTCTTTCATCATTTTCCAAAACAAATGAGAGCTTCAAAGTACTCACAGTGCCTCTTAGCAAATACCTTGGGGTGTCTACTTTCCAAAATGGGGTCATTTGGGGGGCTTTTGTGCTACCTTGACATTTCTTAACATTGGATACCAAGACATGATAGTATATACTATGAAACATGACTGCATACTTAACAGACACTGTGATACGATAACCATGGACATTAACGCTTACCAAAAGTTACTTTTTGATAACTTTAATTTTGGTTAGTGGCGGAAGTCCTAAAGATTCCCGCATTTTACCACTAAAATGAGTAGTGATGGATAGTGACAAAACCTCCGGGACTTTACAGTTCCATCGTGTTTTCGGGGGGTTTACTGGGGTAAAACCTTTCATCTGTGGGGTTCCATAAACGATTCTCCGTGACACTCATGAAACTTCGAGAGTAAACAAAACGTTTTACTACTTTCTTTTCCTTTTACATAAAAATAAAAAAGTTTAAAGTTTTGAAACACTGT
>BLSH010346138.1:7559-22738 GCA_018402905.1 Glandirana rugosa | reverse complement strand
CTACACTTGTCTGAGTGTCTGGCGTTGTTGGACCCAGTGATCGGCGAGCTTAGGACACAGAAGGGTGCCCATCTCAGTGATTTATCATTTCAGAGTTGGTAAGCCTCCATTTATCCTGGTGGTGGCCCTGGTCTCCTGTCTTGTGCACATTGTTTGTGGTGTAGGTGTTGGGTTTTTTGTGACAACTGATCCCTACGTACTTCACCATATGGCATCTTTTTACACATTTATTCCTATGTGACTATGTGATGAGTCTGATCAGACGGGAGGGTCGACCACCTGCAGACCTGAGGATTCATCCGAGTTCCTGATTAGGCGTTTTTATCATTGCCTTGGGGTAAGCCTCCCTTTCGGATACTCTGGATTCATGTTTCTGCCTAGTGTTGAATATCTGGGAACTTCAGTCTACTGAATAGAGACTATATTTTTGAGCTTTAGCGCGGCCCCTTGTTACACAGATGCTGCAGATGCCAAGGATATTAGAGGGCAGTGAAGGTGCTGAAAAAGGCCCACACTGCTGTGCTCTGCTGACCCACCTTGAAGGTAGCTCTGATGCCCCTATTGTGCCTATGGTCTTGTGCCACCAAATTATTTTTGAATGCTAGTCTATGTAGTCCACTGCCTTGTTCTTTCCTCCTCGACACCCAGGTATGGTCTAGATACTGTACATCATCATCTACTGCCTATTCTCAACTGAAGCCCAGTTGAAAGAAAGCACCACATGCTGGCACTTCAGTGGCAATTTCTGCTACTTTGTGGCTGCTGTTTCCTGCACTTCAAAGTGGCTTACTTAGTAAAACTGACAAACACTGGTCTCCTGCTTCTTGATAAAGATGCTTCCTTCCTCCTTATGTAACTGCCAATATTTCTCCTAAAAAAGACCTGCACGTCACTGTTTTCTTCTTGTGTTTCCCCCACTCAAACAATTCCACTGACTTCTCATAGCCAGTTTGAAAGGGTCTGACTGGATTAATTGAGATGCAGGAGAAAAGGGGGTCCTCACCAATGTTGGCTGAATACTGGCTGCTCTGTGCCCAGGAGAAGGAAGAAGATACAGCCTTAGTAAGCCAGTCAAACACATCCTATGCACACCATGACTGGATAAGTCTATCACTGTGGCCAAGGAAATGTAGAAATGCCTGACCTCTGCTCTATTATGACCTCTTTGTGATGTAGAACCTGCTTGAGGAGCCAATTTCTTCCTATACCTCCACGCTCACTTTCGCTTTTATGCCTACATGCCCTTTTGGGTATATTTACCTAATGTAAGATAGTGTTTTCGAAACACACTGTTTTTACTATTTGCATTCTTTTTTAAATTATATTTCAAACAATGCAGTTGGGTGCATCCTGGGTGTTCCAGGCTCATCCCTCTGTCCCAATATCTCCCCCAGGGGGTTGCCTTGCCATTGGCCACCAATGTTGCCTACTTGAGATGCATATTTCTTTTTACACATTGCTATTACAATAATCTCCTTACCTGATCCTCAGCTAGCACTGAAAAAGCTTTATGAGAAACGTATTGGCTTAGAGAATCCACCATTATGTGATACCTACTATTGTATGTTTTATGTACTAAACTTGGATTTACATGATATTTGAAAGTCAGTCATGAGGAGATGTTGGCAATATTAGGGATGAATGTTTAGGATCCAAGTGATCTATTTATATTTTAATGATGTAATAAAAACTTGTATACTATTTTAAACCTAAGCGTAATACCCCTGAGAAGCGGAGCCAGGTTTTATACCATTTCCACAAATTAAAATCCAGCGTTTTGATGCTACAGGAGACACACTTTTGCACAGGCTCTATTCCCAACCTGCGTAACAGATACTATCACAAGTGGTTCCATAGCTCCAACCCACACTCCAAGTCAAAAGGTGTATCCATAGCTTTTCATAAAACGTTTAACCCTGGGGTGTTAGATTCACTTATTGATGTACAGTATGTGGGAGGTTTATATTTCTTAAATTGAAATCAAACGATATTCTCTTTACAGTAGCTAACATATACGTTCTTAACGTGGATCAGGCAGCCTTCATCTCTTCCACTCTCACCAGACTGTCCAACTTCGGGGGTCCCTGTTTCATTGTCAATGTTGCATTCTCCCCATCTGCGGACACATCGGCAGGTAAGTCCTCTGTCTGTACTTCTTCTCTGACATGCATTAAATCACTACTCCACTATACACACCTGATAGATGTCTGGTGTATACAGCACCCTGACGAGCAAGATTTTAGTCACTACTCAGTGGCCCATAAATCATACAGCAGATTAGATTACTTCCTGATTTCCCAATCCTTGCTTGACTCACCTATACGGTCCTCTATAGGACATATTCTTTGGTCCGACTATGCCCCTGTCCTCCTATCACTAGCGCGTCCACTAAGATCCCCTAAGGGTGCCTCTTGGAGGCTTAATGATAACTTGCTGCAGGACTCCGTATGCGTAGCTGAGGTTTCTAAGGTGATTCAGAACTTCTTCGTTGATCACTCTTCAGATGCCACCTCTCCCCTCACCCAGTGGGAAGCCTTAAAATGCATGTTATGGGGCGTTCTCATTCAACACGGCTCCAGACTGAAAAAACAGAGACATCTGTAGACTGCTGCCCGAATCGCAGAGATCGAGCCACTTCATAAACGAGACTTGGACCCATCCATTTTTGTTGAGCAGTCCAATGCCCGGCGGGACTTACTCCAACTCCTGGACTCTCATTCTCTAATCGCCCGTGACAAGGCTCGTAACTACCATTACTCATTAGCTAATAAATGTGGTCAACATCTGGCCAGACACCTCCACCCTAGACCCCCTCATCATTCCATCCCGTTCATAACCCAACCCAATCAAGACAAGACTTACCACACTAGTGGCATGCTTCATTCAGACAGTATTACTCTAAACTATATAACTTACAGACTACAACTGATAGTACCCCCACCTCCATTCCTACGGAGGCCATGCGAGCCTACATTGCTGAAACGGTATTACCTGAAATGAATCCTCAGGAATCCGAGAATCTAGACAAACTTCTCTCTGATCCCAAATTTCTGGGGGCCATTAAGGGCTTAGAATTGGGCAAATGCCCCGGCCCAGACAGCTACACCCCTAGGTTTTATAAAACTTTTGCCCCCTTTTTGACTCCATTCCTGACTCTGTATTTAACTCCATATGTGGATCTGTTCTTGCATCTAAGGGACTTTTGTCCACCAATGTTTCTGTTATCTTGAAACCAGGGAAGGACCCGTCTCAGTGTAGCAGTTACCGCCCAATGTCCCTACTAAACATAGACCTAAAACTCTTTGCGAAGGCCCTAGCCAATCATCTTTCCCATCTCCTACCTGAAGTCATCCATAGAGATCAGGTCGGTTTTGTCCCTGGTTGTGAAGCAAGAGACAACATGACCACCTGATATCCTATGCTCAACATTACATATTGAAAGCTTGCCTGTTATCCTTCAACGCCGAGAAAGTGTTTGACAGGGTCAAATGGTGCTTTCTCCGCCTCTCTTTAGAACAATTGGGCTTAGGCTCGTTGTACATATCCAAAGTGATGTCACTTTATTCCCAACCTTCCACCTCAGTTTTAGTGAATGGCTCTTCCTCTGAACCCTGAAATGCCTCCATACATGGCATTCACACCCCCTCCTCACACCATAATTTATCCCTCTACGCAGACGATCTTTTGGTTTATGTTCAACCCGCATACGACCTTGCCCTCTCTTCTTACTGAGTTCAGACACTTCAGATTCTTTAGTACTTTAAGCTCAATATGATTAAAACAGAAGCCCTCAACGTGTCATTGCCTGCCTCTACATTATCCTTGCTCCACTCGAATTACTCCTTTTAATGGCAAACTAAAGGTATCTCCTATCATACCTGCTAATTTATCCAATCTTTTCTCGCTGAACTATATTCCTCTCCTTTCGCGCATCAAAACGGATTTGGAGTCCTGGAGGAATTCCTCCCTACCGTGGTTGGGTTGCATTAATACCCTCAAAATGGATATCCTTCCTAAGTTATTGTACCTCTTTCAGACCATTTCGGTGTTGATTTCCAAAACCTATTTTGCCTCTCTCCGCTCGATCCCTATTAAGTTTATTTGGAATTGGGGTCTCTCCCAAGTCAAATATAATTTGTTGATCCTTCTGAAGCTACAGGGAGGTACAAAACTACCGAATTTTGAACTCTACTACATGGCTGCCCTCATAGCCTGTGTCCTTCAATGGTTTCCCGTCCCTCCCCTAAGGCTTCTGCGATGGTCAAGCAAGATTTACCAACTGTAGATCTCCGTGCCTTACTATGGGGCCACAAAGCAATGCTAACCCTTCTATCTTCCACCTCTCCTCTAATTCTGGCAGCTTTGACTGTATGGTACAAAAGAGGATTATGCTCACTTCTCTCCTTGGCTCCCTCCCCTCTGACACCCTTATTTGATATCCCACCTTCCCACAAGGCGTAGGAGCCCTCTCAATTGACTCATTTCAATGCTCCGCTTGGCCTCGGGCCCATGAATTTGTACACCCTACCACGGGTACCCCTCAGATACCCGAGATTGGCTAACTTCTCTGCACCTAGCTTCTTTTACGAAACAACTGTTCCTCTCCTCTCAAATACACCAACCTCTTATAGAACTTGAAAGATTAAGCACCTTACAAGAAACACCCAGACATCTACTTTCCTCACTTTATGGCCTGATTCAGGCGTTCACACACACTGATCTACCTTCTTATGCCAGACGATGGTCCGCAGACTTAGGGCAAGATATCTCAAGGACTGATTGGCAAGCCTCCTTTCATTTTACCCACAAGTCCTCTATATCTTGTTACTCCCAATAAAAATATTTTAAGATCCTCTCTCGGTGGTAAAGGGATCCCTTGACACTACACAGAATTTTCACGGCTACCTCAGCCGAATGTTGGCGATGTGGCTCGGCAAATGGAACATCTGGTGAGAGTGTGAGAGAATAAGCCCCTTTTGGAACCAAGTATTCTGGGTATATAACAGTATCTATGATGAGTCTTTAACGCCTACTCCTACTATTGCCCTTCTATCTATCCTTCCAGGTTCCTTGGCGTCACAAAAACAATTCCTCCTCTGCTTCTTATTGTCCGCTGCTAGACAACTTATTCCTTTATATTGGAAGACCACCACCACCCCCCTTCTAACGCTATGGGTCTCCGCCATGAATGACATCATGAGAATGGAGGAGATGTTGGCGCTAGATAATAACACTCTGGATAAATACAAAATGTTATGGTCAATCTGGCTCTGCTTCTCTACCTCTGATACTCTTACCAGTATGCTTAAGTCCCAACAAGGCCATCTACACTTGAGTAGGACATTGAATATAGATGGGTCTTTTCTCTGCCATTAAGGAAGATTCACATTCCTACGATCACCCAGCAGACACTTCTTCTCTCTTCTGTCCTTTCTAGTTTCCTTTTCTCTTCTTCTCTATCTCCCTAGTCTTTTCCTTTCCTTCTTCCCCTTCTATATTTCCTATGTCTCATCTCTCTTTACTATAAAACGGAAATAGAGCAATGTTTCCCTACGTTTATTACAGTTTTTTCTTGCTCTACAAAGTTTCTTAAACCTATATTATAAAATGAATAATATCACAAGATCTACTGTAGGCGATAGCTGTTGAGAGACTTGTGCACTTCGGATATTACATTACGTCTGTATTGATATCCTAAACATTGTTCTCAATAAAAATATTTTCAACACTAAACCTAAGCGTAATGTATTTGCACCAGTAAAGTCTGTACATACAGTATCTCACAAAAGTGAGTACACCCCTCACAATTTTGTAAATATTTTATTATATCTTTTCGTGTGACAACACTGAAGAAATGACACTTTGCTACAATGTAAAGTAATGAGTGTACAGCTTGTATAAAAGTGTAAATTTGTCCTCTCAAAATAACTCAATACACAGCCATTAATGTCTAAACAGCTGTCAACAAAAGTGAGTACACCACTAAGTAAAAATGTCCAAATTGGACCCAAAGTGTCAATTTTTTTGTGTGGCCACCATTATTTTCCAGCACTGCCTTAACGCTCTTGGGCATGGAGTTTACCAGAGCTTCACAGGTTGCCACTGGAGTCCTCTTCCACTCCTCCATGATGACATCACGAAGCTGGTGGTTGTTAGAGACCTTGTGCTCAACTACCTTCCATTTGAGCGTGCCCCACAGATGCTCAATAGGGTTTAGGTCTGGAGACATGCTTGGCCAGTCCTTCACCTTTACCCTCAGCTTCTTTAGCAAGGCAGTGGTCATCTAGTAGGTGTGTTTGTGGTCGTTATCATGTTGGAATACTGCCCTGCGGTCCCGTCTCTGAGAGAGAAAGAGGGGATCATGCTCTGCCTCAGTATGTCTCAGTGCATGTTGGCATTCATGGTTCATGAATAAACTCTAGCTCCCCAGTGCCAGCAGCACTAATGCAGACCCAGACCATGACACTCCCACCACCATGCTTGACTGTAGGCAAGACACACCTGTCTTTGTACTCCTCACCTGGTTGCCGCCACACACGCTTGACACCATCTGAACCAAATAAGTTTATCTTGGTCTCATCAGACCGCAGGACATGGTTTTAGTAATCCAAGTCCTTAGTCTGCTTGTCTTCAGCAAACTGTTTGCGGGCTTTCTTGTGCATCATCTTTAGAAGAGGCTTTCTTCTGGGATGAGCCATGCAGACCAATTTGATGCAGTGTGTGGCGTATGGTCTGAGCACTGACAGGCTGACCCCCCACCCCACCCCTTCAACCTCTGCAGCAATGCTGGCTGCACTCATACTTCTATTTCCCAAAGACAACCTCTGGATATGGCGCTGAGCATGTGCACTTAACTTTTTTGGTCGACCATGGTGAGGCCTGTTCTGAGTGGAACCTGTCCTGTTAAACCGCTGTATGATCTTGGCCACTATGCTGCAGCTCAGTTTCAGGGTCTAGGCAATCTTCTTATAGCCTAGGCCATCTTTATGTGGAGCAACAATTCTTCAATTCTTTTTTTCAGATCCTCAAAGAGTTCTTTGCCATGAGGTGCCATGTTTAATTTCCAGTGACCAGTATGAGAGAGTGATAAAACCAGATTTAACACACCTGCTCCCCATTCACACATGAGAGCTTGTAACACTAATGAGTCACATTAAACTGGGAAGGGAAGGTGGCTAATTGGGCCCAATTTGGACATTTTCACTTAGGAGTGTACTCACTTCTGTTGTAAGCAGTTTAGACATTAATGGCTGTGTGTTGAGTTATTTTGCAGGGACAGCAAATTTACACTGTTACACAAGCTGTACACTCACTACTTTACATTGCAACAAAGTGTCATTTCTTCAGTGTTTTCACATGAAAAAAATATAAAATATTTACAAAAATGTGAGGGGTGTACTCACTTTTGTCAGATACTGTATATATTTTTTCATGCTGAGGGTATACAATATTTTGGATGTGGCACAGATATGGTCATGGCCAATTTTACAGATGATTCCAAGTGGGATAGCACTGTGGAAATTAATTTGCATCTTACTCCCCTTCTAATAAGTATTCTATCCGGTGAATGTGGCAGGAGCTTTTAATCCTCTAAAATGAAAAAGTTCTAAACCTACTTCTGTTTGGTAGTGAGGATCTTACAGCCTCAGTGAAATGCAAGGAAGAGCAGTTTCATAACACATGGTTATATTGGCATGATTTCCAATTCTCCCAGGAATATTTTTCTCTCCTACCTCCAGGGGTTCCAGACCTCTAAGGCTTTACTGCACCTTTTCCCAGGACACATATCTGGACTATATGGGATTTCTTCTTTTTTGTCAGATGTGTTTTTTGTCTTTTTAAGACAAAGTATTGCTGCAAAGAGAAAAGCAGCAAAAAAGTGACTTTTGCCTTCAAATCAACCTCAAACTAATGTAGAAGCAGAAGTGGCTGTTTAAGAGATAGCAGTCATACTTGTTGCTGGCACAGATATTAGCCCTTAAAAGGACTTTTGATTTCAGTAAAAATATGTGAACACGGAGAAAAAGAATGTACCTCACCACTGCCAATCACAGAACTCAAGCACAGGTATTTAAATGATCTACCCAATTAATTTCTCCCTGTCCTATTTCTCTCTCTATACCAGCTACAATACACTATGGCTGCTTTCAACCACCCCTAATAGTGAGGGGCTGGTTTATCCAGCAGTGTGAGGTGAGAAAGGACAAAAACGAGCAGCACCAATCTAAGTGTAGCATATGAGTAAAGACAGTAACACTTTATTGATTGCACTCACAGGAGGTGGATGAAAAGACAGCATGTAATAATGCCACGAAATGCAGGTCCATCCAGGCTGGGAGCTGGGGTCCGCGGTGTCTTCCTGTACCCAACACCGTGGACCCCAGCTCCCAGCCTGGATGGACCTGCATGTCGAGGCAATATTACAGGCTGTCTTTTCATCCACCTCCTGTGAGTGCAATCAATAAAGTGTTACTGTTTTTACTCATATGCTACACTTAGATTGGCATTACTCCTTTTTGTTCTTTCTCACCTCACAGAGCTGCTTCTACTCTGACCAGCCGGCCACCTCTCTACCTTCCAAGGACTTATCCTGGGACAATTTTATCCTCCCCCTTCCCTCCCCTGCCATGGATCCATTATCTATTGCGGTGGTACTAGTTTCACCCAGTCTCCTGCACAGCGTTCACCACCACTACATATGGGTTATCCAGCAGCCACACCTTATTGGCTCCTATGAGGCTCTAATCAGGCTCAAAGGCTGCACAGGACAATAAGAGTCAGCACCAAAATTTATTGACTTGTGTGTTCGCATTCCAAGACAAAGCATGACTCTACATCTTATCAGGTTAGTGATATTCACTTTATATTTGGTGTTTTCATTGGTTTGTCCATCTCCAAATGTGTCATATGTGTTAAAAAAAACTGTGAAAAAGTTATCTGTTATTATAAGCACATCGCAACATACAATTTAAATGGATCTAGCTTTTAAAAGGAGCAACCTAAAGTATTTTTTGCACAGTGTGGTAATACATTATTTGTATGGATTGACACACAACATTACAGACTAAGTGTAAGGTAGTGCATTAATTATTTTACAAAAACCGCTAAAGCAAGTGGAAAAATAACATGCACTGGCAGGATTAACAGGCAATAAAACTAGGTTAAAGAGGGAAATCCTCAAACCAAAACCTGCTGCATTAATGATAATGACAGACTACATACATTATATATGTTTTTTATATTGCCCATAGTTCCACATGAAGGAGTGTATTTAAAAGAAATGTACATAGCAATTCACCCAGTAAAAGTGTATGTGCATTAATTCTGTGCAATTATAGCAAACAAATTAATATTAGGCTATTACTGTGCTGGGTGAATGTTTGTCATTCATTTAAAACTGTAAATACTGCATTTGGCCAATAGCTGACATTGTATACCACAGGGATTTCTTTTTATAGGTTTTTTTTTATCCCATTTGTACAAAATTCATGTACATATTATTTCACTGGGTAAATTTCTGTGAATTTTTTTTTTAATAAATACACCTTTGATCTTTAAGTAGAATACATATACACACTTGTGATGGAAGTAAAATATCTCCTAAGTGACATTTATAGGAAGATGTACTTTACTGTTGTAATTTCAAAATGAGATACTCTGAAGGATTGTTTATGAGTCTTAAAAATCATTCTAATGTTAACTACTGCATGATGAAACTTTTTTTCTGAACGCCATACAGGTTGTAATGTAAGCAGAATTAGCCATGCATTAATACAATTTGAACCTCCTATTTACAACGAAAAAGGTGTGCCACTTAACCAATCAATATGCAGTTTGATTCATTCAATTCACAGTCTAGTAGGACAACAAGGGAATAAATTAAATTGCATATTGATTGGTTGTGCGGAATCCCCTTTTTTGTTACATAATGTGGTAAGTGAAGCCCATTTGGTGCAATGCAAGAAGAACTACAATTATTTCATGCAGCCCACCCTTAATTGTTGTTTTATCAAATGCTTGTTTTGTTGCAGATAACAAGTAAATGTCTTTTTAATCTCCTCTCAGGCTGTTTTGAATGATAAAATATCATACCCTGATGGTACTTTTATGGACTGGGAATTCAAAATCTCTGTAATGTATGATATAGCTAAGGTAACATTTTTGAGATTGTGTGTTTGAGTGTATTCATGTTTAATTTGACTCACAGTAACTTAAAGGAGATGTGTAGGATTCTAAAAAAATAAATATACATACTCACCTTCATGCTGCAACATCAGATTCTGTATCTGTCCCCCACTGTCCCCCACTGGCTCTGGGCCCAAGAACTGAGTGACCACACGATTGCTGATCACTGAGGTCTCAGTCCACTCTGAGCAGAGAACAGTGACTGTCAGTTACCACTCTCTGCTTTGCCCCTCCAGCGCTCACTGGAGTATCAAGCTGAGGAGAGGGTGGGTGTGATTGGCTCAGCCTCTCAGTGGCACGCTGAGAGGCTGATGTCATCTGACAGCAGACTTTAGCCCACTGTCGGCTGATTCTGAAGTAGTTACATAGTTAGTCTGGCTGAAAAAAGTCCATCTAGTTCAACCAATAAAAGGAAAACTTTTTTTTTTATATATATACACGTGTATATATATATATATATATATATATAGTTGTATGTATATATGTATAGTTCTATATATACATTCCTATACCCACAGTTGATCCAGAGGAAGGCAAAAACACCAATAAAGCATGATTCAATTTGCTACAAAAAAATAAAAAATAGAAAAATTAGTACAAGGATGTGTCAGTAGGCTGTGCCTCTTGTACTAATGCCTCTTCTGTTAGGTGAAATCCTCCTCAATGAATGCTCCCCACCCTTGTCATCATAATTCTCCAGTCTAGCAGGGGTTAATAAAACCATTGGAGCTGTCACGGACTCTCATAAAGAGTGCCTGATGATTTTTTTGTTTTTATTTTGGCTGCACTCAGACTTTAAAGTAAACCTCTAATTTGCTCTGGTTACCTGCCCCCTCCCCTTTTTTCTCCTCCCACCAAACTTGCCTCCATTATTCTCCTCCCCATTTACTTCCCTCTTTTCCAAATTCCTCTCACCTTCAGATATTCCTTCTTTCCCATATCCATCCTTCCACAGCATGCCCTTCTTGCTCTTACATCCTTTCCCACTTTGTGAACTGTCACAAAATGTATTTCATTCTTACCATTCTTAAAATGACCTTTGGAACCAAAATATAAAACATTTCACCCTCACTACTTTTGCCCTTAACAATGTTACTACCATATAACCCATATCACCTCCACAATTCTTACCCTTACAACAATATATTTTACCACCATTAATATGATATCTTATATTCATTTTCATAGTGATCAGTCATTTATTATTTTTTTCCATATATTCATTTGATGTCTATTCATATTTATGTTAATTTATGGAAAGTGTATTTAGATGGAATTCATTTTGTTAAGTGTTTTAAAATGTATGTTTAAAACTAAATAAACAGATAAAAATACCCTCTAATTTGAGGAAAAGTTATTCTTCATGCAATGCACCAAGTGCTTGAACGTACCTTAAAGTATTACTAAAGGTGACATTTTTTTTTTTTTTTGGATTGAGTGGAGAAGGATTAGAACATTTGTCAGGTATTACTGCTGTCTGTGTCCCCATTAGGGATAATCACCCTCTCTACTTGTACTGTTTACCATTATCATTGAACATGAAAGTAACATTGGGTTGTCCCCGGAAAAGTAATAGAGGGGACATTTTGCACTGGGGACACTAGTTCTGGTGACCTGGGGGTCGCCAAGAGATTCCCTTAATTTGCTGGGATTTCCTCTCACTTCCTGTTTAGCTATGGGACAGGAAGTGAAGGTACATTTCTCCAATGGGACAAAGATGGCAAAAATAAACCTTACAGGGGTTTTAACTCTCTCTTAGTCTATCCAAAAAAAAAAAAGTTTTGCCTATAGTTCTACTTTAAGAATGAATAGCCAACATTTTGTAAGCACTGCTTCCACCCCCTGAAATATAGGGAGATCAAAGAAAACCAGTCACAACTCAGAACAGGCCAAATCTCATTATTCTGTCTCAGACCGTTATAATTGCTCAAGTTTACTTATGAAAGATTTGAACTTGCACTGTTATTTGCATTTATCATTTTCAGGACCCCTGAAGTCTGACAGCTGCTACTAAGTCAACTTCTGGACCCCAGACACTATTTCTTATCTGCAAAGTGTGCAGTCTGTGAGGTCAGGCATTGGTAAACAGAAGCGTCAGACTTCAAGTGATCTATGACCCCTGAACAAGCTGAATTGTTAAACAGAATTAGGCTGTGGCTACATCAGCAGTTTTAATGTCATGCTACCTTAGCAGTATGGATTTCAGTGCCTACTAACAAGTGGTTAAATCTCTCTTTAGAAAGAAATTAAAATGTACCCTGTAGCAGTAGCCCAAGTGAAACTTAATACAGGTACAATAGACTGTATATCTAGTATAAGAGCACAAAAAAAAGGACAAAAAGGAAAAAGGTGGAATTTAAAGGCTGCCGCTGAAATCCCAAATAGGAAGGACAAAATTCTTACATTTAATTAAAAATATATACCTTTATTAGAAATACATTAAAATGTTTAGTAAAAAGGAAAGAGGGGTACACGAATATGAGTCATAGGTATACTGTCCCAAACATGGATACATAGAAACCCGTGTAGAGGGCCCACAGATGGTGTCAAAAAAGTCCCAGAAAGTCCTTGATGGTTGGAGGCCAAGCTACCGGAGTCAACAATGTCAGCACCAAAGCATCACTACGTGTTTCGCTGATAGCCTCATCAGGTAATCCTATTGGTACTAGGGGGTACATCATAGTTAATAATATGTCTGTGTACTTATTTTTTCCCCACCCAAAAACATAATATGTAATATATAACAATATTTTTTTACATATTAGTTAATATTCGTTCACTGTATAAATTAGTATACAATTCAATTCAGAAATTGATACAAGTTATCTTACAATAAAGAGAACATACATATAAGCTTTGTTTCAGAAAGTACCAAAATGTATCAAAAATTGCTTCACACACATACAGTACATACCATCAGCATAGAGGGCATCCAGGAAATAAAATGTGTCCGGTCCAAAGAGCAGTGCACCATGTATGAAAAAGAGGGGGGGGTAGGGGAGAGGGAGGGATAGGAAATGAAGAAATGGGGGAGGGGGAAGGGAAAAGGACTAATAAAAACAGACGGAGCAGGAGAGAGCTCCAAAAGAATGCACAAACGCTTGATTTGAGGAGCCTCAACCAAAGAAGATGGCTTGCCAAAAAAGTTGAGTGAATTAATTATATGGACCTGATATATTAAAAATGAATGAATGAATTATTAATTAGTCTAATGGTGTTATTAAATATTGGTATTTATATTTAAATTTGATTACTATAGTCACAAACCAACAGAGTCGGGATAAAAATCTGTAAATACATATATATACAAATCCCATCTTGTATGAAATTTAGCAATATATTTGATTAATTTACTTTGATTTAGTTTAATTACGTTAGATCAAAGAACGAGAACAGATCCAAATAGAGATGAATTTTAAATATAAGGAAGTTTAAATAGCAGGAGTATTTTAGATGGGCAATTACTCATTATATCATTTAGATTTATTTAGATGGCGTACAAAAACTTACTTGAGAAGGTGTTCTTATCAAAGTTAAATGTCTGGTCAGTACATATGTAACTGGGCTGCAGCAGCCTATAGAGCTTGTGGCCCAATGTGGTTTAAGGGCAATAAAGCCCCCAACCAAAGAGGGGATGCGAGGAAGAAAAAGGCCCCTTGTTTGTATGTTCTATAACAAAACATATGATGGATCCTAAAGCAATAAATAAAAGACACAAATAAATACCTTTATAGGAAAGGTCGGGATCTGATGTTCCCTGGTGTATATTCCAAAGAGCAACACGAAAATGCGAGCCCTGAGTACTGACCTTTGCTCAGACAAATGGCTCAAAAACTGCCAGTCCTGCTCCAAAAACTGTGTCCCAGGCATATGTGGCATAAACCAACTATTACATACAAAAAAGCCAAATCATTGAAGAATTAAAAGCCACCTTCCAAAAAGTGTACTATCACAGGGAACATCTCGGTGGGGCACTTACGAGTGCGGTAGCTGTGAATTTTGTGAATGGGTCCATATAGGTAGGACCATAACATTACAAAATGGTTCAACTTGGACCCCTCAACACCATGTGCACTGCTGAACTGCAGGAGTAATGTACATAATGACATGCAAATGTAAGGCCTTCTACATTGGAAAAACTCACAGACCATTTTGGAAACGGATTAAAGATCATGTCTATTTATTAGGGAATGGAAAAATAGAATCAGCAATTAGTAGGCATGTAGGCCTGTATCACAACTTTGACCTATCGGTGATGACATTTTACGCACTGGAACATGTCCCTGCCTCAGATAGAGGAGGAAATATTGATCCCTAGTAATTACAATTAGAGACAAAATGGATAGTCACCTTACAGGTGACTAACTCGCCAGGTCTCAATGAATGTATAAACACTTTTTGTAGGTGGTGAGGTTGTTAGTCACCTCTTAGAATATTTACTATTAGTGTTGAGCGAACCCGGACTGTAACGTTGGGGTCCGTACCGAACTTTCGGGTGTCCGGGACCCGGACCCGAACACGGACATTTCAAAAAACGTTCAGGTTCTGGGTTCTGGTAGTTGATCACGCATGTTGAATAGCTGAAGGGCAGCCAATCAACAAGAGTTTCACTGGTTTTCCCTTACAAGCCATCACAGCCATGCCTACTAATGGCATGGCTGTGATTGGCCAGTGCATGTTTCGTCGTCATACACTTTAGGGTCTAAAGACGTTAGATAGGGAGTCTCGTTGTCGTCATCATTAGAGTCCTACGTCCTAGTCTACAATTTTACAGACGTTAGAGAGGGACTGTTTTTGCGTCTGTCGAAGGAGAGGGATGTGATTGGGTTCTCGTACACTGTACGGCGTGACACTGAGGTCGAATATTTCTCCGACCCAGTGTACTACGTGACCGGTTAGTGTCGGTACGGTAATCATCCGTACCGACACTACCGAACATTCCCTTTTGGTCACTTTGAGAACAACTAACCGACGGGAAGTCGATAAGTTGTACG
>BLSH010346120.1:131851-148503 GCA_018402905.1 Glandirana rugosa | reverse complement strand
TCTCAGTGCTGGTGTCAGTGTTCTCTATCTCAGTGCTGGTGTCAGTACTCTCTATCTCGGTGCTGGTGTCAGTGCTCTCTATTTCTGTGCTGGTGTCAGTGCTCTCTATCTCAGTGCAGGTGTCAGTGCTCTCTATCTCAGTGCTGGTGCCAGTGCTCTCTATCTCAGTGCAGGTGTCAGTGCTCTCTATCTCAGTGCTGGTGTCAGTGCTCTCTATTTCTGTGCTGGTGTCAGTGCTCTCTATCTCAGTGCAGGTGTCAGTGCTCTCTATCTCAGTGCTGGTGCCAGTGCTCTCTATCTCAGTGCAGGTGTCAGTGCTCTCTATCTCAGTGCTGGTGTCAGTGCTCTCTATTTCTGTGCTGGTGTCAGTGCTCTCTATCTCAGTGCTGGTGTCAGTGCTCCTGGTCTCAGTGCTAGTGTCAGTGCTCTCTATCTCAGTGCTGGTGTCAGTGAGGGAGATAGCAACAGAGAAGCCAGTCAGCAGGCAGTGCCAGCACAGGATATGGAGTGCCTGGCCCACCATGGCTGAGGATCAGCACGGGACTGGGCTCGGACCTCCCAACCCCGCAGTGGAGCCCTGCATAGGTGGGGATGAGGGTGGCGTGTAGTGAGGGATCCGGGGCTGTAATTCACAGGTGGGCAGTGGGCACACTGGCAGAGGACAGAGCTGTTCTTACTGTGTGTAGCACTGATGATCAGGAGGAAGGGAGTCTAGGGGATGGGGTAGGGGGTGAAGGTAAAGGCCAGTGGCTCTGGTTGAGGGATGCTGCAGATGCTCGCCCACGCTGGTTGGTGGTCGCTGGCTGCAGAAGGTAGGTCTCTCCCCCCAGATGGAGCCGCTGATCCCCCACCATGATTGACAGCCCTGGGAGAGGGGCCGCGCGGACACCACTTTCCTACCTCCCTCCATGGGCTCCATCCAGCCCTTGTGAGGCCTCTTCCCCAGCGGGACCCTCCTCTTCCCCTCCTCGCCACTTAGCAGATGCCAGATGCCTCCTCCAGGTGTGTGGGGATCGCTCCGCGGAGCACTCCTGTGAGGGGGGTGATCTGCACCTCCGGCTGCTGGAATGAATCTCATCCCATTCTCCTCCCCAGACAACACAGCGCTGGGCCCGCTTCCTCCCAGGACACAGCCAAGGTGCCTTCCTCTTTCTCCACTGCCTGACTGTGGAGCTCACAGGCATCATGAACGCTCGGCAGACCGGAGTGCAGCGCCGCAGCACTGTTGGCAGCAGAGTCGGCTCTCTAATTAGGGAAATTAGGCAGTTGCGAGGCCCCTGTGAGTGCGAGGCCTTAGGCGACCGCCTAATTTGCCTAATTAGAGAGCCGCCTCTGGGTGGGGGGTCAGCCTGTCAGTGCTCAGACCATACGCCGCACACTGCATCACATTGGTCTGCATGGCTGTCGTCCCAGAAGGAAGCCTAAAGATGATGCACAAGAAAGCCCGCAAACAGTTTGCTGAAGACAAGCAGACCAAGGACATGGATTGCTGGAACCATGGATTACCTAATACGTCACGCTTTAAAATTGCGCATACTTGTGGAATGGTGACTTAAAAACCTCCATAGGCATTGCTTTAACGTTTTTTACGGGTTACCTGATTAGAGTTACAGAGGAGGTCTGGCTCTAGAATTATTGCTCTCGCTTTAACGTTCGCGGCGATACCTCACATGTGTGGGGCGAACACCGTTTACATATGCGTGCGAGCACAGAGGGACGGGGCGATTTAATTTTTTTTATCGAGAGATCTGGGACCTGTAAGACTTCAAATCTCTCCTTTACCTATGAAAGCAAAAGATTAAAAAAAAATAAAAAAAACTTTTTCCTTTAAAAAAAAAAAAAAGTACTTTTTTGAATAAAAAAATAAGAAAACAGTAAAGTTAGCCCAATTTTTATTTATATGAAAGATAATGTTACGCCGAGTAAATTGATACCCAGCATGTCATACTTCAAAATTATATATATATAGTAAAAAATACAATACCATAAAAATAAATACAATAAAACACAAAGAGAAACAAAATGCAATAAATACATATAGTAAAATAAATTAAATACAGGTAAAATAAATAAAATATAATAGATACATATAGTAAGATTATATATATATATATTGTACAATACAATAAGACAATATGATAATAAAACAAAAATAAAATGAATACAATAAAATATATAGAGTATGATAAAATTTTAAATAAATATAAATGCAAGTAAAATACATAAAATAAAATGCAATAAATACATATAGTAAGATAAAATAAATAAATACAAGTAATTTAAAATTACATTGAAAAAAAAAATCAACGTAATAAATAAAAATAAGCACAGTTAAAATAAATGAATGTGATAAAACATTATATATATATATTACAACAACAATACAAAATTACAATAAATACATATAGTAAAATAAAATAAATTAAAAACAGATAAAATAAATAAAATACAATAAATACATATAGTAAGATAATATATATATATATATATATATATATATATATATATATATATATATATATATATATATAGTAAAATACAATAAGACAATATGATAATATAACGAAAAAATAAGGTGAATACAATAAAATGCATAGAGTATGATAAAATAAAAAAATATACACAAATGCAAGTAAAATACATAAAATAAATTGCAATGTATACATATAGTAGGACAAAATACAGTACGTTATATACAATTAAAATGAAATACAACAAATGCACATAGTAAGATAAAATAAATAAAGTAATTTAAAATTACATTAAAAAAAACATAATTAATAAAAATAAGTACAGCTAAAATAAATGTAATAAAAGATAATATATATATATATATATATATATATATATATATATATATATATATATATAGTAAAATACAATACAATAAAAAAATAATAAAACACAAAGAGTAAGATACAATAAAACAAATTAAATACTAGTAAGAGAAACAAAATGTAATAAATATATATAGGAAAATAAAATAAATTAAATACAGGTAAAATAAATAAAATACAATAAATACATATAGTAAGATTATGTATATATATATATATATAGTAAAATACAATAAGACAATATGATAATAAAACGAAAAAATAAAATGAGTACAATAAAATGCATAGAGTATGATAAAATAAAAAATATACACAAATGCAAGTAAAATACATTAAATAAATTGCAATATATACATATAGTAGGATAAAATACAGTACGTTATATACAATTAAAATGAAATACCACAAATGCACATAGTAAGATAAAATAAATAAAGTAATTTAAAATTACATTTAAAAAAAAAACATAATCAATAAAAATAAGTACAGCTAAAATAAATGTAATAAAACATATTTTATATATATATATATATATATATATATACATATATATATATATTAAAATACAATACAATAAAAAAAATAAAACACAAAGAGTAAGATACAATAAAACAAATTAAATACTAGTAAGAGAAACAAAATGCAATAAATATATATAGGAAAATAAAATAAATTAAATACAGGTAAAATAAATAAAATACAATAAATACATATAGTAAGATAAAAAATATATATATATATATATATATAGCAAAATACAATAAGACAATATGATAATAAAACGAAAAAATAAAATGAATACAATAAAATGCATAGAGTATGATAAAATAAAAGAATATACACAAATGCAAGTAAAATACATAAAATAAATTGCAATATATACATATAGTAGGATAAAATACAGTACATTATATACAATTAAAATGAAATACAACAAATGCACATAGTAAGATAAAATAAATAAAGTAATTTAAAATTACATTAAAAAAACAACATAATTAATAAAAATAAGTACAGCTATATATATATATATAGTAAAATACAATACAATAAAAAAATACAATAAAACACAAAGAGTAAGATACAATAAAACAAATGAAATACTAGTAAGAGAAACAAAATGCAATAAATATATATAGGAAAATAAAATAAATTAAATACAGTTAAAATAAATAAAATACAATAAATGTATCTAGTAAGGTAAAATAAAACATAATTAAAGTAAAATAAATACAATAAAATATAATAAATACATATTATACAATAAAATAAAATAAAATACATGATTTATAAAACTAAATTAAAATGAAAGATTGGCACTAAAGCACGTGGCATGGATGTGGGCTGGTAAAATAAAATGTTGACTCGTGGACAAGAAGCTGCGGAGCTGCAGGTTAGGTCCTTCCTGTTATCGGCTTCTCATTTCATCATCTGGTGCAGGAAATACAACAATCAAGGCACTCGATCAGCTAAGCGTATGCCAGGCTCCTGTGCCACGGCTTTGTTGAGCGACATAACCATGTGGTCACAATCATGTGGTTTTTGTTTATCGACGAATGGCATTGACGATCCTCGGGCCAAGCAAGAACATGTTGATCACATGGCTTTGTTTATAAACATAAGTCATGTGATCAGAAGGTCCTCACTTGACCTACTGATCATCAAAGGCTCTGCAGATAAACTCGTACTGCGGTGGAGTTAATGGACTACCTACCCATCGGAGGGCTACCCAAGTACAGTTCTGAGTCTGTTTTTTTTTTACGGCGTTCAAAGCCACGGCTCATCAGCTTCTCATTGCACTGCACCTTCCGGACTCGAGAGGAGCTCTAAAAGCCTAAAATGTATCCAAACCCAAGTGCCAAAATATAATCTATTGTAGCATCCAAGCACATGCAGATGTAATATTTGCATTGGTTTCTATACTTTAGGTTTTTATCACCTTTATTTTTACCTGGTGATCCTGTCGGTAAGACACTTCCTGTCCTTGGGTGACAACCTCCAAGGTCCAACCTCCCACAGTGCCTCCTAGCTCCCATAGTGCCACCCAAACTCTCATAGTGGCCCATGGTGTCCCTCAAGTTCTTACAGTTCGCCTAGGCCCCCTAATAGCCCCCACAGTGCCCCCTAGCTTGCTGCAGAGCCTTCAATCGCCCATAGTGCCCCCCAGCCCTCACAGTGCCCTCCATTCTCCCACAATGCCCTCCAAAGCCTCCAACCTTTTCTTAAGAGCTCTCTCAAATCCTGTGGATCCTCTAACCTCTCATAGTGCCTCCCAGCTTCCATAGCGCCACTCAACCTCTCATAATGGCCTTCAAGCTCTCCAGGCCCCCTAATAGACCCCACAATGCCTCCTAGCTTTCTGCAGAGCCTTCAACCCCCCATAGTGCACCCCACAGTACCCCCTTCCCCCTCCAACCCTCACAGTGCCACCCAGCCCTCACAGTGCCCTCCATTCTCCCATAATGCCCTCCAAAGTCTCCAGTTTTCTGAAGAGAGCCCCAGTTCCCTCCTGAGACCCCATCCTGTTGATCTTCTAACCTCTTATAGTGCCACTCAACTTCTCATATTGGCCCGCAGTGCCCCTTAAGCTCTTACAGTTTGCCCAGGCCCACTAATAGCCCCCACAGTGCCCCCTCATTTGCTTCTAACCATCTTCTAACCTCCCACAGTGCCTTCCAGCTCCCATAGTGCCACCCAACCTCTCATATTGGCTCACGTTATTCTTCAAATTCTCACAATTCGCCCAGGCCCCCTAATAGCCCCCACAGTGCTCCCTAGCTTGCTGCAGAGCTTTCAACCCCGCACAGTGCCCTGCACAGTGTCCCACAGTACACCCCAGCCCTCACAGTGCCAACCAGTCCTCACAGTGCCCTCCATTCTCCCACAATGACCTCCAAAGCCTTTAGCTTTTTGAAGAGAGCCCCAGCTCCCTCCAGAGACCCCATCCTGTGGATCCCCTAACCTCCCATTTACCTCCCAGCTCCAATAGTGCCCCCCAAGCTCTCATATTGACCTGCAGTGCCCTTCAAGCTCGCACAATTCATCTATGCCCCCTAATAGCCCCCACAGTGCCCCCTAGCTTGCTGCAGAGTCTTCAACCCCGCATAGTGCCTCCCACAGTGTCTCATAGTGCCCCCCAGCTCTCACAGTGCTCTCCATTCTCCCACAATGGCCTTCAAAGCCTCCAGCCTTCTAAGGGGAGTCCCAGCTCCCTCCAGAGACCCCATCCTGTGGATCCCCTATCCTCTCATTGTGCCTCCCAGCTACTATAGTGCCACCCAACCTCTAATTTTGGCCCGCAGTGCCCCTTAAGCTCTCACAATTTGCCCTGGCCCCCTAATAGCCCCCACCTAGCTTGCTGCAGAGCCTTCAACCCCCCACAGTGCCCCCCACAGTGTCCCACAATATCCCCAGCTCTCAGAATGCCACCCAAACCTCACAGTGCCCTCCATTCTCCCACAATGCCCTCCAAACCCTCCAGCCTTCTGAAGAGAGCCTCAGTTCCCCCCAGAGACCCAATCGTGTGGCTCCCCTTACCTCCCATAATGCTACCCAACCTCTCATATTGGCCTGCAGTGCCCCTCAAGCTCCTCCAGTTCACCCTGCCCCCCTAATAGCCCCCCATAGTGCCCCCCAGCTTGCTGCAGAGCCTTCAACACCCACATAGTGCCCTCCCCCACAATGTCCCACACTGCCACTCAGCCCTCACAGTGCCCCCCAGCTCTCACGGTGCCCTCAATTCTCCCACAGTGCCCTCCAAAGCCTCCAGACTTCTGAAGAGAGCCCCAGCTCCCTCCAAACACCCCATCATGTGGATCCCCTAACCTCTTATAGTGCCACTCAACTTCTCATATTGGCCCGCAGTGCCCCTTAAGCTCTCACAGTTTGCCCAGGCCCATTAATAGCCCCCACAGTGCCCCCTCATTTGCTGCAATGCCCTTACCCCCCCCCCCCCCCCCACAGTGCCCCACAGCGCCTTCCATTCCCTCACAATGCCCTCCAAAGCCTCCAGCCTTCTGAAGAGAGCCGCAGCTCCCTCCAGAGACCTCATCCCCATAATTTTTCCCACCTTTCTCCAGAGACCTCACCCCTCACAGTTGTCTCCAGCTCCACCCAGAGACCCCACCCCCCACAGTTGCCCCAAGATCCCTGCAGAGACCCCACCCCCACAGTTGCCCGCAGCTCCCTCCAGAGATCCCATCCCCCACAATTGCCCCCGGCTCCCTCTAGAAACTTCATCTCCTACAGGTCTTCATATCTGCTGCAGGGTCCCCTAACCCAACCCCGTCAAGAATCTCCATCCATCCACAGAGACACCCAACCTCATCCAGAGCCTTCCAGAACTTCAATACATATTTTGTATTCCAAAACTTTTACTGCCGATGTATAAACTTTTTTTCTACTGTTGGGGGATGCAAAGTTTGGAAGAATTTACCGGGCCTTGGTCTCTTTCTTTTCCAGAAGGCATTATGTAATGTCCAATGCTTTATAAATGAGAGTATTGCATGCTGGTCTGATTTGGTAGAACATCCAGGCCCCTCCGGTAATACGATAATTCCATACAGATCCTGCGAGCTTCAACATAAAGGACCTGCATACAGAAACCCGATATGATGAAGTCTCGCAAATTACATTCGTTTTTTATTCGATGTGACAACTTAATTGCACTGCACAACAAGAATCAGATGAAAGCCCCCTTTATAAATAAGATCAAGTTTAGATCAGGATCAAGAAAATTGCTAACCCTATTTAAATTAAGAACATAATATTTTTTTGCTTTCAATATTGAAAATCTGTAGAACAAAAAAAAAAAAAACAGTTCCACAGAATCATAATGTATTAAAAAAATAGGCTAGATAAAAAAAGCAGCAAGTAGTTTTAATTATTTTGTATTTTAGTTTCAATTATTTTGTATTTTAGTTTTAATTATTTTGTATTTTAGTTTTAATTACTTTATATTTAAGTTTTAGTTCTTTTGTATTTTAGTTTTAGTTCTTTTGTATTTTAGTTTTAATTATTTTGTATTTTAGTTTCAATTATTTTGTATTTTAGTTTTAGTTCTTTTGTATTTTAGTTTTAGTTCTTTTGTATATTAGTTTCAATTATTTTGCATTTTAGTTTTCATTATTTTTTATTTTAGTTTTAGTTCTTTTGTATTTTAGTTTTAATTATTTTGTATTTTAGTTTTAGTTATTTTGTATTTTAGTTTCAATTATTTTGTATTTCAGTTTTAATTACTTTATATTTTAGTTTTAGTTCTTTTGTATTTTAGTTTTAATTATTTTGTATTTTAGTTTTAGTTATTTTGTATTTTAGTTTCAATTATTTTGTATTTCAGTTTTAATTATTTTGTATTTTAGTTTTAGTTCTTTTGTATTTTAGTTTTAATTATTTTGTATTTTAGTTTCAATTATTTTGTATTTTAGTTTTAATTATTTTGTTTTTTAGTTTTAATTACTATATATTTTAGTTTTAGTTCTTTTGTATTTTAGTTTTAGTTCTTTTGTATTTTAGTTTTAATTATTTTTTATTTTAGTTTCAATTATTTTGTATTTTAGTTTAAGTTCTTTTGTATTTTAGTTTCAATTATTTTGTATTTTAGTTTTAATTATTTTGTATTTTAGTTTTAGTTCTTTTGTATTTTAGTTTTAATTATTTTGTATTTTAGTTTCAATTATTTTATATTTTAGTTTTAGTTCTTTTGTATTTTAGTTTTAGTTCTTTTGTATATTCGTTTCAATTATTTTGTATTTTAGTTTTAGTTCTTTTGTATTTTAGTTTTAATTATTTTGTATTTTAGTTTCAATAATTTTATATTTTAGTTTTAGTTCTTTTGTATTTTAGTTTTAGTTCTTTTGTATATTAGTTTCAATTATTTTGTATTTTAGTTTTAATTATTTTTTATTTTAGTTTTAATTATTTTGTATTTTAGTTTTAGTTATTTTGTATTTTAGTTTCAATTATTTTGTATTTCAGTTTTAATTATTTTTTATTTTAGTTTTAGTTCTTTTGTATTTTCGTTTTAATTATTTTGTATTTTAGTTGAATTATTTTGTATTTTAGTTTTAATTATTTTGTATTTTAGTTTTAGTTCTTTTGTAGATTAGTTTTAATTATTTAGTATTTTAGTTTTAATTATTTTGTATTTTAGTTTTAGTTCTTTTGTATTTCAGTTTCAATTATTTTGTATTTTAGTTTTAGTTCTTTTGCATTTTAGTTTTAATTATTTTGTATTTTAGTTTTAGTTCTTTTGTATTTTAGTTTTAATTATTTTGTATTTTAGTTTTAGTTCTTTTGTATTTTAGTTTTAATTATTTTGTATTTTAGTTTCAATTACTGTATTTTGCATTTTAATTTTAATTATTTTGTATTTTAGTTTTAATTATTTGTATTTTTAATTCCAGTTATTTTCTATTTAAGTTTTGGTTATTGTTTATCTTAATTTTAATTATTTTGTATTTTAGTTTTAATTATTATGTATTTTACAAAATCTAAAAATAAAAACCTGATTTTGCACGACCATCCCTAACGGTACAAATTATGTATCAACTCGCTGGATCAATAATTGGAATCATTTATGTATTTTTATTGTTATAAAAAAAAAAGAATTGCAACATATATAACATTGTACCACATAAAACATAAGACCCCATGTATATTAAAACACGAAATCCATCTCACATATCCACAATGAGTATTTTATCAGACCCAAGAGGGTATACATAGGGATGGAGATATCCAGTATCTGACAAAAGTAAGTACACCCCTCACATTTATTCTATCTTTTCATGTGACAACACTGAAGAAATTACACTTTGCTACAATGTAAAGTAGTGAGTGTACAGCTTGTATAACAGTGTAAATTTGCTGTCCCCTCAAAATAACTCAACACACAGCCATTAATGTCTAAACCGCTGGCAACAAAAGTGAGTACACCCCTAAGTGAAAATGTCCAAATTGGGCCCAAAGTGTCAATATTTTGTGTGGCCACCATTATTTTCCAGCACTGCCTTAACCCTCTTGGGCATGGAGATCACCAGAGCTTCACAGGTTGGCACGGCACTGGAGTCCTCTTCCCCTCCTCCATGATGACATCACGGAGCTGGTGGATGTTAGAGACCTTGCGCTCCTCCACCTTCCGTTTGAGGAGCCCCACAGATGCTCAATAGGGTTTAGGTCTAGAGAGATGCTTGGCCAGTCCATCACCTTTACCCTCAGCTTCTTTAGCAAGGCAGTGGTCGTCTTGGAGGTGTTTGGGGTCGTTATCATGTTGGAATTCTGCCTTGCAGCCCTGAAGGGAGGGGATGCTCTGCTTCTCATGTTGGCATTCATGGTTCCCTCAATGAACTGTAGCACCCCAGGGCCGGCAGCACTCATGCAGCCCCAGACCATGACACTCCCACCACCATGCTTGACTGTAGGCAAGGCACACTTGTCTTTGTACTCCTCACCTGGTTGGTGCCACATACGCTTGGCACCATCTGAGCCAAATAAGTTCATCTTGGTGTCATCAGACCACAGGACGTGGTTCCAGTAATCCATGTCCTTAGTCTGCTTGTCTTCAGCAAACTGTTTGCAGGTTTTCTTGTGCATCATCTTTAGAAGAGGCTTCCTTCTGGGATGACAGCCATGCAGACCAATTTGATGCAGTGTGCGGCGTATGGTCTGAGCACTGACAGGCTGACCCCCCACCCCTTCATCCTCTGCAGCAATGCTGGCAGCACTCATACGTCTATTTCCCAAAGACAACCTCTGGATATGACCAGAGGCGTAACTAGAAATTTCAGGGCCCTGGTGCAAGAAATTATGGAGGGCCCCCCTGACCCCTGGCCAGGGCCCTTCCCTCTTCCCAATGATCCTGGGACCCTTTACTCCCATTGCGGGTCCCTTTATTACAGTCCCACCGAATAAACAAATAGTTGTGTACCGAGCCTCCCATTCATTTAGAAACTGAAGTATAGTAAAAACAGTTTACTATGCTTCAGTTATGAATGAAGCAATTGGTACCAATCACTGACTCTGTCCATTCAGGAAAGGAAGGAGCCGGTAAATGACAAATTTACTGACCCGTTCCCATCTCTCCATCATGACTCATCTTCTACAGGAGGGGGAAGACAGCAGCTCTGTGGGGGGACCAGGGAAGCACACAGAGACCCTGGGAACAGCAGAAGACAAGGATAAGAGGGGCGGTGGGGGCAGCATATAGAGGAACCAATCTCCTCCATTAAGAGGACAATGGAGGAGATTGGTTCCTCTAAATGCCGCCCCTGCCATCCCTCCTATCCAGGTGTACAAGGGAGGCACACGGGCCCCCTGGAGCACGGGCAACCCCTGTAGTTAAGCCCCTGGATATGACGCTGAGCACTGCACTCTACTTCTTTGGTCGACCATGGTGAGGCGCTGTTCTGAGTGGAACCTCTCCTGTTACACCGCTGTATGGTCTTGGCCACCGTGCTGCAGCTCAGTTTTAGGGTCTTGGCAATCTTCTTATAGCCTAGGCCATCTTTATGTAGAGCAACAATTATTTATTTCAGATCCTCAGAGAGTTCTTTGCCATGAGGTGCCATGTTGAGCTTCCAGTGACCAGTATGAGAGAGTGAGAGTGATAACACCAAATTTAACACACCTGCTCCCCGTTCACGCCTGAGACCTTGTAACACTAACGAGTCACATGACACCGGGGAGGGAAAATGGCTAACTGGGCCCAATTTGGACATTTTCACTTAGGGGTGTACTCACTTTTGTTGCCAGCGGTTTAGACATTAATGGCTGTGTGTTGAGTTATTTTGAGGGGACAGCAAATTTACACTGTTATACAAGCTGTACACTCACTACTTTACATTGTACCAAAGTGTCATTTCTTTAGTGTTGTCACATGAAAAGATAAATGTGAGGGGTGTACTTACTTTTGTGAGATATTTATATCAGTGTTTCTCACCTCCAGTCCTCAAGGCACACCAACAGGTCATGTTTTCAGGATTTCCTGCACAGGTGATTTGACCAGTTTCACTGCCTTGGTAATTACCACAGCTGTTTCATCTGAGGGAAATCCTGAAAACATGACCTGTTGGCGTAGGGTTGCCACCTCATCCCTTTAAACCCGAACACATATTAATTACACAGATTCTCTGGCTGATTAACCACTTCACCCCCGGAAGGATTTCCCACTTTAGGACCAGAGCACTTTGTGCGATTCGGCACTGCGTCGCTTTAACTGAAAATTGCGAGGTCGTGCGACGTTGTACCCAAATTAAATTTGCGTCCTTTTTTTCCCACAAATGGAGCTTTCTATTGGTGGTATTTGATCACCGCTGCGTCATTTCTGATCGCCGCTATAAACAAAAGAAGAGCGACAATTTTGCAAAATTTTAGCAAATTTTGCTAAAATACAAATCCAAAAAAAAACATTTTTTTTTCCATCGGTTTTGGCTGATTTATATTCTTCCTCATATTTTTGGTAAAAAAAAAAAATCGCAATCGGCGTTTATTGATTGGTTTGCGCAAAAGTTGCCGCATTTACGAATGAAGAGAATTCATTTATGGGGTTTTTATTTTTTTAACTTATTTTACTAGTAATGGCGGCGATCTGCGATTTTTAGCGGTACTGCAATATTGCGGCGGACATGTCGGACCATTTTGACACTTTTTTGGGACCATTGGCATTTATACAGCGATCAGTGCTATAAAAATGCACTGATTACTGTGTAAATGTCATTGGCAGTGAAGGGGTTAACCTGCAGGGGGCGCTCTAAGGGTTAGCTGTGTTCCCTGGGCGTGTTCTAACTGTATGGGGGCTGGGCTGGCAGGGGGAGGGGAGTGATCGAGGCTCCCATATACAGGAAGCCTGTGATCACCGCACTTCCCCCTCTAAGAGAACGGAGATCTGCGTTTACATTCACGGACCCCCGTTCTCTCGCTCCGGGGGGAGCCATCGCGGGTAGCCGGCGGTGATCGAGTCCGCCCTACCCACTCCCTGGCTCCCCGGGAATACAGTAAGCCCGCGAGCGCGCCTCCGGCAGCGCGCGCTCACAATGCGTGATCTTGCAGCAGCGGTTTGCGATATCGAGCGAAGTTGCCGTCGTCAATCCATGACTGGTCAATAAATACAATAAACATGTCCATGGCCATTGGACATCTAGCAGCATATAAAAGTTCTGCAGGCAATGTTTCTGCACTGAAGGTGAAGATTGTAGCAAAAGCTGATCATTTTTATCTCATTATTGGGATGGAGTTTTGCTTTAAATTCTTTACCTTAGCCCAGCCTTTCTGAACGATTTTACTCCAGAAGCAAACGAGGAGCCTAGGTAACAGGAGCCATCTGCGTTCTAGCAACCATGGACACTGGGCAGCAGCAGCATAGCAACTGAGGACCTTAGGCAAAAGGAGCCACCTGCATCCTAGCAACCAAGGACACTAGGCAGCAGGAATCTAGCAACTGAGGACCTTAAGCAGCAGAAGCCAGCTGCGTCCTAGAAACCAAGGAGACTTGGTAGCAGGAGCCTAGCAACTAAGGACTCTAGGCAGAAGAAGCCTAGAAACTGAGGACCCTGGGCAACAGAAGCCACCTGCATTCTAGCAACCAAGAACACTGGGTAGCAGGAGCGTAGCAACTGAGGACCTTAGGCAACAGAAACCACCTGCGTCCTAGCAACTAAGGGCACAAGGCAGCAGGAGCCTAGCAACTGAGGACCTTAAAGCGGTTGTCTACCCGGGAAAAAAATAAATAAATAAAAACCTGCAAGACAATAGCATAATGAGCTAGTATGCACCGCATACTAGCTCATTATGAAATACTCACCTTGAAACGAAGATCCGACCGGGCTGCTCGGTGCCCTCTGAGGGAGCGGACATCTTCCCTCGGATCTTGCTTCCAGGTACGCGGCTCCGGCGCTGTGACTGGCCGGATCCACGAGATGTGACTCCCGTAAACATGCAGGGCCTTTGCCGGGACATACAGGGTGCATGCGCCGGGACATACATGGCGCATGCGCCGGGACATACATGGCGCATGCGCCATAACGCCGCAGCTGATAAGAGGGGGAATATCTCCTAAACCATAGGTTTAAACAGGTTTAGGAGATATTCATTTTACCTACAGGTAAGCCTTATTATAGGCTTACCTGTAGGTAAAAGTAAAAAAAAAATGGGTAGACAACTGCTTTAAGCAGCAGAAGCCAGCTGCGTCCTAGCAACCAAGGAGACTTGGTAGCAGGAGTCTAGCACCTGAGGACTCTAGGCAGAAGAAGCCTCCTGCATTCTAGAAACCAAGGACACTGGGCAGCAGATGCCTAGTTATTGAGGACCCTGGGCAACAGAAGCCACCTGCGTCCTAGCAAACAAGGACATTAGGCAGCAGGAGCCTAGAAACTAAGGAGCATAGGCAACAGAAGCCACATGTGTCCTAGCAACCAAGGACACTAGGCAGCAGAAGGTTAGAAACTGAGGACCCTGGGTAACAGAAGCCACCTGCATTCTAGCAACCAAGAACACTGGGTAGCAGAAGCCTAGAAACTAGTGTTGAGCGAACCCAGACTGTAACATTCGGGTCCGTACCGAACTTTGGGGTGTCCGGGACCCGGACCCGAACACGGACGTTTCAAAAAACGTTCGGGTTCTGGTAGTTGATCACGCATGTTGAATAGCTGCAGGGCAGCCAATCAACAAGCGTTTCACTGGTTTGCCCATAGAAGCCATCACAGCCATGCCTACTAATGGCATGGCTGTGATTGGCCAGTGCACCATGTGACCCAGCCTCTATATGAGGCTGGAGTCACAGTGCTGCATGTCACATGCTCTCGGGTTAGTGTAGGGAGAGGAAGCTGCCGGCGTTTTTGTGAGGGAGAGATCGCAGACATTTTAACATCTGATCCTGCATCCTGAGATTACTACTACTGTTGCTCTGAGGGACAGATTGCAGAAATTTGAGATTTCACATACTGCTGCTTTGAGTGACAGATTGCAGATCAAACTCTGCCTAACACAACGATCGTTACGATCATACACAACGATCAGATTGTGGGATTGTACACAACGATCAGATTGTGGGAGTAATTTGAGATTTCACATACTGCTGCTTTGAGTGATCTGACTGCACTAGGTAGAGGCTTCTGCTTAGAGGGACAGATTATTGTTCAAAAATCATCTCCTAGTTCTAAAGGGAGAGGTTCTAGCTGCAGCTGTAAGTGACACATTATTGTTCAAAAATCATCTCCTAATTTATTTTCCCTATCCCCATTTTTTTGTAGGGCACTTGCCCTACTCTTACCCCCATTTTACTTCCTTTTGCAGCCCTCTAGCGCTTGCCAGGACTTTGTTACAGCCATTTTGTGCCTAAAAGTTCGGGGTCCCCATTGACTTCAATGGGGTTCGGGGTCCGGGATAACGTTTGGTGCCGAACCCGGACTTTTTCCCAAAGTTCTTACGGACCCTCCGAACCCGAACGTCCAGGTGTTCGCTCAACTCTACTAGAAACTAAGGACCATAGGCAACAGAAGCCACCTACGATATAGCAAACAAGGACATTAGGCAACAGAAGCCTAGGAACTAAGGACCCTAAGGCAACAGAAGCCACATGTGCCCTAGCAACCAAGGACACTAGGCAGCAGGAACCTAGCAACTGAGGACCCTGGGCAACAGAAGCCACCTTCGTCCTAGCAAACAAGGGTGATAGGGGGCAGGAACCCCCTGCATGCTCATTTGCGCTGTGCTCATGTAAACATGGCACAAACATTACACACATACATTGCACAGACACTGCCAGCGGGATCCTGAGCAAAATCATACAGCCAAGTGCATGAGCCCTGAAGTATCAGTTTTTGTTTTTCTGAATCCCCCCGTAACACGGTTTTATTATCTGTTGATAAACAGACTGAAGTTTGCATAATGTATGGCCAGCTTTAGACCTCATTCATACGGGGCATCCATGCAGCACCGCACGGGTGTTCCGTGCATCCAGATGCAAGCAGGCCCATTGATGTCAATTGAAGCATGTTCCCGAGCACAGACAGTGAAAGTTTGAGAACACATGCACCCACACGCATGTCAAAGGAGGAGCTTCAGGAGTCAGTAAAATTAATGCTTGCAAGCAGCGAGGCACCATGGGATATGTAGTCCTTAGAAATGGTGGAGAAGCTGAAAGCATGCAAGCAATTGTGGAAAGAGAAGGCCAGCAGACAAGCACACTAAAGGAGATTTTTCAGGTGAGCTCTGACAAGTCCTTTTACCACCGTGGCAGGTGGACTCGTAGTTCTCAACGGAATGCGAGAGCGGTGATTACTTTTAGCCTTGGGTCACAGAAAATTATCTGTAACTGCTTGAAAAAGGAGCAGTTAAGCTCCGAAACACGTAGCCACCCTCCCAATGCTGTGCCCCCCACAAACATGTAGCCACGCTCCCCACGCTGCACCCCCCATAAACATGTAACCACGCTCCCCACGCTGTGCCCCCCACAAACATGTAGCCACGCTCCCCATGCTGTGCCCCCCACAAACATGTAGCCATGCTCCCCATGCTGTGCCCCCCACAAACATGTAGCCACGCTCCCCACGCTGCGCCCCCCACAAACATGTAGCCACGCTCCCCACGCTGTGCCCCCCACAAACATGTAGCCACGCTCCCCACGCTGTGCCCCCCACAAACATGTAGCCACGCTCCCCACGCTGTGCCCCCCACAAACATGTAGCCACGCTCCCCACGCTGTGTACAAACCCCCGCGTCCTATCCCTCGTACCGATGTACAAACCCCCCGTGTCGTAACCCTCACACCGATGTACAAACACCCCCGTGTCGCACCCTTCGCACCGATGTACAAACACC
>BLSH010346120.1:118645-131841 GCA_018402905.1 Glandirana rugosa | reverse complement strand
AGCTCCTTATGCTGCGCCCCCCCCAAACACGTAGCCACGCTCCCTATGCTGCACCCCCCCAAACATGTAGCCACGCTCCCTATGCTGTGTCCCCCCAAACATGTAGCCACGCTCCCTATGCTGTGTCCTCCCAAACATATAGCCACACTCCTCATGCTGCACCCCCCCTCCAGTGTGACATCACTTCCAGTCCTGCACATTTGCTCCAGAATTTCCGGTTTTGTGTCTTACACAGCTCCCGACAGCGGCATCCGCCTCCTGGCTCCCGCAGACACACTGATGCTCAACAACAAACCGCTCCGGGTGGATGCTCTTATCTTTATCCATCTTGTAAGTTGCCAGTTGTGATTTTTAATAAAGTATTTTCAAATATATACTGCACATAGTTGGCGCCCACTGCTGTTTCCTTTAGCCTTGGTTCACACCGACCTGTATGCATGCATGTTGTGTGTAGGGCAGGCCAATCAGTTTAATGAGCTGCACTACTGGCAAAAGAAGAAATCCCCCCGACCTTTCTCTAACATCGCGTTGCTCTACATTATTGGCACACCCCCCTTGCCTACTAAAGAGTAGCATGCTTCTGTGCCAACCCAGAAGCCCATATGTGAGGTCGGCACTGATGTTGGATGAGAAGGCCTGGCTCGCAGTCTCCACTCTAATTCATCCCAAAGGTGTTCTATCGGATTGAGGTCAGGACTCTGTGCAGGCCAGTGAGGTTCCTCCACCCCAAACTCGCTCATCCATGTCTTCTTGGACCTTAATGCGCTTCTGGAAGAATGGTGAAACATTCCCATAGACACTCCTAAACCTTGTGCACAGCCTTCCCAGAAGAGTTGAAGCTGTTATAGCTGCAAACGGTGGGCCAACTCAATATTGAACCCTACGGACTAAGACTGGCCATACAATTTTCTTCTACAACTTTCCTTTAGATTTACCAAAATTATATAATATGAGATCAAACCTAAACACTTTTAGTTTTGTATGCAATCAGATCTGCCCTTCCACTACATAGTTGAAGGGAAATCTAAAGGAAATTAAACAAGAAAATTGTGTAATGCCTGGCCAGCCTAAGACTGGGATGCCACTAAAGTCCATGTGCGTGTAAAGACGGGTGTCCCAATACTTTTGGTAATATAGTGTATTATGCTACAAAGTCCCAATAAAGTATATTAATTTAAAAGGTTTGAAGATTAAAACCTTTTAAAATTAAAAGGTTTGTGTGAAAGTTATAGGGTCTACAAACTGGGATATATGCTGGAATTTATGCAGCTATAGACGCTATACTGTAATGGCGGTGATCAGCAACTTATAGTGGAACTGTGATAGTGTGGCGGGCAATCTAGTGCTAACTGACACTGACTGACGCTGCTAATGACCAGGGCTGGTGCAAGGTATTTTATCACTCCTGGCTCCAACCCCTTTGCCCTGTCCATGTAACCTACCTGCCCATTACACTGACCTACCTGCCCACTACGCTCCTACGCTGACCTGCCTGCCCCCTACAGTGATCTACCTGACACCTACATTGACCTACCTGACCACTACTCTGACCTACCTGACTACTACACTGACCTGCCTGACCCCTACACTGACCTACCTGACACCTACTTGAACCCTTCACTAATCTGACCACTACACTGACCTGCCTGACCACTACACTGACCTGCCTGACTACTACACTGACCTGCCTGACCACTACACTGATCTACCTGACCACTACACTGACCTACCTGACCACTACGCTGATCTACCTGACCACTACACTGACCTACCTGACCCCTACACTGATCTACCTGACACCTACTTGAACCCTTCACTAACCTGACCACTACACTGACCTACCTGACCACTACACTGACCTGCCTGGCCACTACACTGACCTACCTGACCACTACACTGATCTACCTGACCACTACACTGACCTACCTGACCACTACACTGACCTACCTGACACCTACACTGACCTACCTGATTCCTAATACAATGTCAGTGTTCTTCACTCACCAGGCCTCTTCATGCATCCGACAACCCTGCCAGTGCCAGGAACAAACCCTGCCTAGGTGCCTCCAGCTGCCACCAGCCCCGGAGCGTCCACTACTCCAAACTGATTAGGCTACAGCACGTGACGCTGCTGCTGTACAAGACAGGCCCAGGTGGGAGAGCGGCCTCTATGAGAAACCAGCAGCCGGGTGCCAGCTGCCTAGTTTGCCTAGTGGTAGAACCGACCCTGCTAGTCACACTAATACAGTGATCATACTGTACACTGTACTAATAACACTAATGGGTGACAATGGCGATCAGAAGGGCTATCAAGGGGGTTAACTGCTGCTTTTAACTCACAGGATCCAGCTCTTTTCTCCCTGAACTGATTTCAGGGAGAAGAAAGAGCCAGATCGCTGTTCTACGTGTTTGCAAACACAGAACTCTGTGCCACGGCCGATCAGCAGGTATACAGCCAAAATCATTGGCTGTAAACCTGCTGACAAACTTGTGCTGTGTCCAATCAGCAGGAGGCACGTGTATACGCGCCCGAAAACCAGGAAGTGGATCGCGGCACACCAGCGAGTTGCCGGGCCTGGCTGTGCCGCCTGCTGGCAGTAAACGAACGCTTAACGGGTGGCAAGTGGATAAGCGGCTGGCAAGTGGATAAGCGGCTGATTGCCGCGTTTCGTTTAACCCCTCCATGTTCTTCGATGGTCAGGTTTCAGATAAATCAGGACAGGAAAAAATGATCTTCTCACACACATCAGATTCCATATCACAGACATGATCAGCGACACTACAATCAATACATCAATAAAAACAGATTTGTGAATAATCCTTTTTTTTTATAATACATCAATAAGTGTTACATGGTTCAACGTGATCAAAGCTGACCTCCAGGCAAGCAGTGATATCCACACAGGGGGTCTGCTTTACCCATCAACGTATTTGTATTTCTGTCCATCCCCCCCCCCAGCTTGTAACTGACCGCTGATGGGCTCATTTTCCTGCTCTCTCCTCCAGTCAGCATGCCATTTTGCCATGATTGGCTCCTTTTGCTGCTTCTTTCTCTCCCAGTCTGAACTCTGCTTTGCAGGAACCGTAAGAGGTTGAAGGCAGGACAAATTCAGATATTTACACTGCTTGCAAATACATATAATGATATATTAAAATGGTTCTAAAAGGTACGAGGTGCACAGTTAGGTCCAATTAGGTGCAAGTCACCTCCGGGACCCATCTCGATCACTTATACGTGAATGTTTATTGCCCTCTCTGGAGGACACGCTCTGGCTGTTAAAGAAGAGATGCACACATAGCAGCTATGCCCACCCCTCCCCACTGCTGCTCATTCTCAGAAGCCTTTGTATTTTGTGAATGAGTTCATATAATACAAAGGCTTCTGTGAATGGGCAGTGAGTTAAGTCCAACTGGGTGTGTGTCACCTCTGGGACTTATCCTATTACTTATATGTGACAGGGTTATTACACTCTGGCTGTGAGAGGAGAGAAGCACACACAGTAGTGATACCAGCCCTTATCCTTTCTGCTGCCCATTCAAAGAAGCCTCTGTATTTTGGCAATGTTCTCACCTAATACAAAGGCTTATATGAATGGGCAGGAGGGGGGAAGGGTATGCAGAGCAGCGATACCTGCCCCTCCCCTCCTCATGCCTATTCACAGAAGCCTTTGTATTTTGTCAATGTGCTCATATAATACAAAGTCTTCTGTGAATGGGCAGGAGGAGAGGGGTGGGCGTAGCAGTCACATGTTACTTATACGTGACAGGTTTAATACACCCCCTGGAGGTCACTCTCCACCTGTGAGGGAAGAGAAGCACACACAGTAGCTATGTCCACCCCTCCCCTCTGCTGCCCATTCTCATAAGCCTTTGTATTTTGTGAATGAGTTCACATAATAAGAGGGCTTCTGTAAATAGGCATTAAAGTGAAAAAAGCCTTCTGCAGGTAGATTCCCCCATATACTTATTTGAGTCCAATCTCAATCCAGCACTATGCGCGAGAGCAGAGGCTTCTCCCGCTCTCTCTCCTCCTTGGACAGAGAGCCAGCAGCAACAGCCATTGGCTCCTATCAATCACAGCCAGCGAGGAGAGAGCCGGGGCAGGGGCGATCTGCGCTATGTGTCAATGGACACAGTAGCTATGCCCACTCCTCCCCTCTGCTGCCCATTCACAGAAGCCTTTGCATTTTGAGTGCACATAATACAAAGGCTTCTGTGAATAGGCAGAAGTAGAATGCATTAAGGTAAAAAAACTTCTGCAAGCAGCTTCCCCCTCCTCCAAATACTTACCTGAGCCCGATCTTGATCCAGCAATGCGCATGAGAGCAGAGGCTCCCCTGGCTCTCTCTCACTGAACAGAGTGGCAGCAGCGGAAGCAATTGGCTCCTGCCAATCACAGCCAGCAAGAAGAGCGCAGGGGGTGAAGCTGAGCTCTTGTGTCAAAAGACCACACAGAGCTGGTTTGGGAGCAAGCATGCAGGAGTGCCCCCAGAGCCAGCAGCTTGCTGTGGGGGCACTCAGCGGGGGGGGGGGGGCCTGGAGCACCGGCGGGGGAACCAAAAAAAAGGATTACGGGTTGCTCGGTGCTAAACGATTACACAGAGCAGGTAAGTATAATAGATTTATTTTAAAAAAAAAACCCTTCAGAATCACTTCAATGATTACAGAGCTGTATAAATGTGTGCCTTTCGATCGACCTGGAGTTCAGCTTACAAATCATAATACCTTAAAATCAGCCTCTTTAAAATGTTACGTTTGCAAAGGAGACCAGTAATATAATACACTTTATATATAGTATATACATATCTTATTCCATTAAAAGGAAAAAAAACCCTACACATACAGAGGGTCTTGCTATAATCAGTGGGCATTCGATTTAGAGCAGCCTGGACTTCTCATTGGTGACTCTCTGGAAATGCCCATTCCCTGTCCTCAATGAATGGCGATACTTTCGCAAAGAAGGTGATCGGCAGCTCTGAATTCAGTCAGGCCCAGGGCTTACGCCGGCCATAGACGGTTCAAATCTCAGCCAGTTTAGCAGGAACTGGCCGAGATTCGAACCACGTATAGGAAGGCTGAATGTACTGATCGACAACCAGCCTGTCAGATTTTACATGCAATTGTTGCTAGCGGTTGTTATCGCGCTAGCAGTAAGCACTGCGTTCTCCTGGCGAGGATGGCTTTCCCCACCATGAGAACACAATGCTTCCACAGGAGGGACTCATCAACACTGATTCATTTACAAAATACAAAGGCTTCTGTGAATGGGCAGCAGAGGGGAGGAGCCCTAAAATACATTTTTGTGTATTTATGGGCTCGTTCGTGCTTGTGGTTGAGGGGAGGTAAAACCCCTGCAGTTGAGCCGCATTATTACAGCTGGCAGGGATTCCCCCATCAACACTGACTCATTCACAAAATACAAAGGCTTCTGTGAATGGGCAGCAGCCCTAAAACATTTACGTACTTTAGGGCTTGTTCACGCTAGTGGTTGAGGAACGGTAAATCTCCTGCAGTTGAGCCGCATTATTAACCCCCGCTTTAGCTGCAGTGCAAAGCGAAGCATCACCCCCCCCCCCCCCCCCAGGTGGCATGCAAACACCACCGTCTGCTGCCTATTGCGGCTTGAGGCTGAATTCCAGGAATTCAGCAACTTTGCAAAAGAGTGCAGGCCCACTGTGGGTTAAGTCCATCTTGTTGCGTGTCGGCTCGGGGACATATTCCTATTACTTATATGTGACAGATTTATTACACTCCGGCTAGGAGTAGCGAAGCACACACAGCAGCTATGCCCTCCCCTCCTGCCCATTCACAGAAGCCTTTGTATTTTGTCAAAGTGCTCACACAATACAAAGACTTCTATGAATGGGCATGAGGCGGGGAGGGACTGGCAGAGCAGCTGCAATACCTACCCCCTCCCCCTGCCCATTTACAGAAACCTTTGTATTTTGTCAATGTGCTCACATAATACAAAGGCTTCTATGAATGGGCAGGAGGAGAGGAGGGGTTGGCATATTAGCTGCAGCGGCTCTTCTGTTCGTGATGCAGCGCTCAGTAGAGAAGCACACACAGCAGGTATGCCTGGGCTTCCCCTGCTTCTGCCCATTCACAGAAGCCTTTGTATATTGTGAACGAGATCACATAATACAAAGGCTACTTTGAATGGGCAGAAGTAGGGGAGGGGCAGGCATAGCAGTTCTCTTGAAGGAGCTGAGACCACAGAGAGCAGCGTTGGAACTCCTTGGAGGTGGAGTTATCTTTCTGGAGCACTATAAATAATAGAGATAGGTCTGCGAGGTGGCATGCACTTCGTTAGACTTAACCCATGGTATCCCTGAAATTTTACAAAGTCGCTGAATTCCTAAGGGTGGGCGGACACAGCTGAGGTTGCAGTCCAGAGCTAGACATGGCCATATTAATACTCCTAGTAGATGCTCTGGGGCATATCATCATACCATACAAACAGCAATCCCATTCATAGGTATTCAACAGCAACCGGCACTACTGAGGAGCACCTCATGGGGGGGGGGGGGGGAGTGTTAAAGCACACACAGCAGCTATGCCCGCCCTTCCCTCTCTGCTGCCCATTCACAGAAGCCTTTGTATTTTGTGAATGTGCTCAGATTATACAAATGCATCTATGAATGGGTGGGAGAAGGGAAGGAACAGGCATAGCAGCTGCAGAGATACCTGCCCCGTCTGCCCATACACAGAAGCCTTTGCATATTGTCAATGTGCTCACATAATACCAAGGCTTCTATGAATGGGCAGTAGGAGGTCAGGGGCGGACATAGCAGCGCCTCTCCTAGCAGATTTAGATACACTAACAAATTTAAGCCAAACTCAAGCTCACACTTTAGGAGTAGTTGCAGCGTTTTTTTTTTTTCCTTTTAGGATAAAGATTTTACATAAATAAATACAAGCTGATCATTGTAAGCACCCGTCAGTGTTAAAATGGTTTGCCTTATCCCTGTAAACTAACACATTCTGCTTGTGCTTTTAAAAAAACAGACTTACTGGCAGTATCAACAGATGAAAATAAAGAAAAGAAAGCCTAAAAAGGAAAAACGAATGCAGCCGTCACATCTAAGAATTGGTAAGCTGCAATATAATAAATGTTTGCTTTTTGGGTTTTAATATGACTCTAATACTCCAAGGAAGTCATAGTGATTACTATTGCTAAATCTTTCCTTATTAAAAAGAGACCAGTGTATGGGCAGCTTAAGGCTCCATTCGCACTCGTGCGACTCCCAAGTCATGCGACTTCCATTGTGACTGATGCAACTTTGGATGGGTGCAACTTGGATGCAACTGTGGCTGTGGACTGTTGCATTGAATACATTAACAGGTGACTTTTGAGAGCTTACTTTGCAGTCTATGGCACTCAAGTTGCATCAGAGTAATGCAGGCACACTGTGAGTTAAGTCCAACTAGGTGCATATCACCTCCCTATTACTTATAGGTGACAGGTTTATTGCATTTCCATCAGGGCACGCTCCAGCTGGGGAGGAGAAAAGCACACACAGCAGGTACACCTGTCCCTCCCGTCTGCTGTCCATTCACAGAAGCCTTTGTATTTTGTGAATAATTTCACATAATACAAAGGCTTCTGTAAATAGGCAGAAGGAGGGGAGGGGAAGTGAGTCCAACTAGGTGTGTGTCACCTCCAGGACTTATCCCTATTACTTATATGTGACAGGTTTATTACACTCCAGCTGTGAGAGGAGAGAAGAACACAAAGCAGCGGTGTCCGTCATTCCCTCTCTGCTGCCCATTCAGAGAAGCCTTGGCATTTTGTCAATATGATCACATAATACAAAAGCTTCTATGAATGGGCAGGAAGAGGGAAGAGGCAGGCATACCAGCTGCAGCGATACCTGCCCCTCCCCCTTCACAGAAGCCTTTGTATTTTGTCAATGTGCGCATATAATACAAAAGCTTCTATGAATGGGCAGGAAGAGGGAAGAGGCAGGCATACCAGCTGCAGCGATACCTGCCACTCCCCCTTCCCAGAAGCCTTTGTATTTTGTCAATGTGCCCATATAATACAAAGGCTTCTGTGACTGGGCAGGAGGAGGGGAGGAGTAGGCATAGCAGCTGCAGAGGCCCTCCTGTTCAAGATGCAGAGCTCAGTAGAGAAGCACACACAGAAGGTATGCCTGGGCCTTCTCTGCTTCGGCCCATTCACAGAAGCCTTTGTATTTTGTGAACGAGATCACATAATACAAAGGCTTCTGTGAATGGGTAGAAACAGGGGAGGAGGGAAGGAGCTAAAACCACAGTGAGCAGCGTTGAGAGCTCTGGAACCTATCTTCCAGGGAGCACAGTAAACTTGTCTATGTGAATAATAGAAATAAGTCTACGAGGCGCCATGCACCTCGTTAGACTCAAAGTATTTGTAAAGGCTGTAGGTTGCTAAATTTGGGATTTCCAAACAATCTTTCCATATTAAAGAAAGACCAGTGTATGGGCAGTTACTCTGATGCAACTTTGGATGGGTGCGACTTTGGCTTTGACTGATATTACGATGCGACGTCTCATGCGACTTTTGAGAGTTTACATTGCAGTCTATGGCACTCAAGTCGCATCAAAGTAGTGCAGGAACCTTTTTTTAAGTAACTGCGACTTTAGGCTGCAAAAATTTGAATGGCTTCCATTAAAATGCATGGGTTGCGGACTTGTCAGGCGACTTTAGGTGTCCAAAGTTGCATGACAGGTCGCACAAGCGTGAATGGAGCCTTAAGAAAAAAGTAATAACAAACACACATTCCCACATACAAGAACAAAGAAAACACATATATTACAGAGCAGCCTCACTCCAAGGAGGATTCAAGTCTGTGCTGTGGATAGGGGCGTGGCATGAGGTCTGCATTATTATTACAGGTATCAGTGTGTGTGCTCAGTCTCATTCATTAATCCGCAAGGGCGCAATGATGTCATCTTTTAGACTTCCAGGAAATTCGAGAATACGGGATGCTCCTCTTCTTCTCCGACGCTTTGAAGTAGGAGTACGACGGCTGGCCGGGTAACTCATTGTCGGGATTTTCTTGCATCATTTTCAGCTTGGCCTCGATGGCTTTGATTTTAGCATTAACACTGCACCAAAAAAATTAAAAATAAATGAAAGACACAAGTGAGAAACAACTTCAAGACATAATCTCCCCTTTGCTGCCTATTCACAGAAGCCTTTGTATTTTCTGAATGTGCTCCCATAATACAAAGGCTTCTGTGAATGGGCAGGGGGAGGGGAGGGCATATTAGTTACAGTGATACCTGCCCATCCACTTGGCTGCCCATTCACAGAAGCTTTTATATGTTGTGATTGTGCTCACATAATACAAAGGCCTCTGTGAATGGGCAGGCGGAGGGGAGAATTGGGGTGGGCAAAGCAGCTGCAGCGATACCTACTCCTCCCCTTTGCTGTCTATTCACAGAAGCCTTTGTATTTTCTGAATGTGCTCCCATAATACAAAGGCTTTTGTGAATGGGCAGGAGTAGGGGAGGGTTGGGGTGGGCATATTAGCTGCAGTGATAGCTACCCCTCCCCCTCCACAGAAGCTTTTATATGTTGCAATTGTGCTCACATAATACAAAGGCTTCTGTGAATGTGCAGGAGGGGAGAATTGGGGCGGGCATAGCAGCTGCAGCAATACCTACTCCTCCCCTTTGCTGCCTTTTTACAGAAGCCTTTCTATTTTCTGAATGTGCTCACATAATACAAAGGCTTCTGTGAACGGGCAGGAGGAGGGGAGAATTGGGGCGGGCATAGCAGCTGCAGCGATACATACTACTCCTTTTTGCTGCTGCCTATTCACAGAAGCCTTTGTATTATATGAATGCGCTCACATAAGCAGGAGGAGTAAAGGGGTGCAGCTGCAGTGATACTTGCCCCTCCCCTCTGTTGTCTATTCACAGAAGCCTTTGTATTTTGTGCATCAGAGCACAGTGGTTCAAATCCCAACCACGGCACTACCAGCCTGTTCTCCCTGTGCCTGTGTGGGTTTCCTCTGGGTAATTCGGTTTCCTCCCACACTCCAATGATATGCCGGTAGGTTAATGGCCCCAGTATATGAATGTGAGTTAGGGACCTTAGAATGTAAGCTCCTTGAGGACAGGGACTGATGTCAATGTACAATGTATATGTAAAGTGCTGCACAAACTGATGCCGCTATACAAGTACCTGTAATAACTCTGACTTTTAAAAATCAGGTACTTCCCTACGCCTGTGGTCCAGCGCTGTCTTCCTGCAGTCGGTGCTTCCTACAATACGAGGTCGTGGCTGATATCTTCAGCCATAATCCTGGTAAACCACTTGCAAACCTCAATGTATACACTCACCTGCCACTTTATGAGGTCCACCTGTTCAATTGCAACACGAATTGCTAATCAGCCATTCACATAGCAGCATTTCAATGCATTTTAGGCATCTAGACGTGGTGAAGACAATTTGCTGAAATTCAAACCGAGCATCAGAATGGTCTACAATATCCCCATGACTGTACATCTACCAGGGTAATTGTGTCACTCGACACTAAAAAAGCATTCGATAGTGTGGAATGGCCCTACTTATTTGAGATCTTGGAGAGATATGGGTTCGGTCCGCATATGATAGCTTGGGTCAAGCTCTTATATAGCTCTCCAACAGCCCATATCAGAGTAAATTCCTCAGTGACGGAGGCGTTTCCGATTACTAGGGGAACCAGACAGGGTTGCCCTTTATCCCCCCTACTGTTTGCCCTGGCTATGGAGCCCCTGGCCATACAAATCCGCAACACCTCCCAAATTAAGGGCCTCCCCGTCGGAACGATAGAAGAACGCATATCCCTCTATGCTGACGATACTTTGGTATATTTGGCGGATCCTCAAGACTCCCTTAAAAACCTACTAACTCTTATTAACACGTTCGGGGACTACTAAGGCTTTAGAGTGAATTGGGAAAAGTCAATCCTCTTTCCTCTGGACCAGGCGGCCACCTCCCTGATCTATGCGGGATCAGAACTATAGGTAGTCTCCTCATTTAGATATCTGGGAGTGATGGTTCAACTACCGCTCTCGCGATACATTGAGAAGAACATATGCCCCTTACTAAAACAAGTACAGGAACACACTCAAAAATGGATGGATCTCCCGCTGGATCTCATGGGTAGGGCCAATGTTATTAAAATGATTTATCTTCCCAAGCTACTCTATGTCCTGGCCAATGCGCCATGTAAGGTTCCCAAATCCATCTTTAAACGTATAGATTCCACATGCATAACCTTCCTTTGGCAGGGTAGATCCCCTAGGATAGCACTTGAGACACTCCGACTTCCGTCCCACCTAGCTGGCCTGGCCTTCCCTAATTTTTACCTATACTACTTGGCTTCTCAGTTAGTATCTGTCCATGACTGGATACACCCTAGTGATACTAATGCCTGTACCAGCATGGAGGGGGCCATTGTCTCATCCATGGAAACACTCCACAACGTGATCTATAGAAATTGTGTCCCTGATGGGCCGGGGATGGCTATGATACATATGACCCTATCACTCTTTCGGACAATCAAAAACATTCGTCCAGGAACCATGGGACGCCTCGCCGAACACGCCTCTATGGTACAATGACACACTTAGAGAGCTGAAATCCATACCGGACCCTGTGAGATGGTCCTCAAAGGGAGTTAAATACCTGTACACGGGGGTTTAAACCCTTCCAACAACTTCAACAGGAGTTTGATCTCCCAAATTCCTATCTATTTTACTATTACCAATTAAGACATGCAATTAGGGCACAATTTGGCAATTTAGATGATATAATCCACATGCCCCCCCCTAGAACAATTGCTCACGGACCCGGCCTCTACTAAGCTAATTTCAACCTACTACATGGCCTTAGCTGCGGACAATAACCCCAGATTCCAGGAATGCCCAAACTAAATGGACTAACCTAGATATACAGCTCACAGAGGAGGATTGGTCAGAATTCTCCGCCACCTTCAAATCCTCGGTAATCTCCTCTAGAGACCGAGTGATTCAAATCAAAGTCTTCCACCAGTCCCATCTCACCCCTTATAGACTATATAAAATGGGTTTATCGCCCACGGACACATGCTTTAGAGGCTGCGGCCAACAAGCGGACTTCCTGCACCGTTTCTGGTCATGTCCGATTGTACAGCACTTCTGGAAGGACATTGGCTCCTTCATCTCGACAGCCTTGGGCCTTCTTAATATTATTAACCCTAAGAATTGCCTTTTAGGAATCTTTGGGGACCTGTCACTGTCTGCCTCGACAAAGAGGCTCCTTCGTATCCTATTCTTTTACGCGAAGAAATCTCTTTTGTTGACGTGGAAGGGTTCACAGACATTGTATAAAAACTTGTGGTTGAAATTGGTGAATGAAGCATTACCCCTATACAAGATCACCTTTGATCTCCGAAAACGGAGTAAAGGATTTCAAAAGATTTGGGGAGGGTGGCTGGCCAGCCCCCTTACATTATACCCCGCCTTATCATAGGGAGTAATGCCACTTACTCTACTCTGGACTAACACCGGCCCATCTGACTTGTTATAAATAACAATATGCTATGCCGTATACCCAATAGACTCAAGTCTGACTACTTAAATATATATCCTGATGCCATTTGATGCAAAAATGTAACTGGGAAAGTTTTTTATTAACCATGTATAAGCCATCAATACTTTATATTTGCTGATCGGGTATGTTGCCCGACATACGGTTGTTGGTTTCTGTGTTTGTGTGTCTTTATAATCAATAAAAATATCTTAACCACTTCAGCCCCGGAAGGTTTTGCAGCTTTAGGACCAGAGCACTTTTTGCGATTCGGCGCTGCGTCGCTTTAACAGACAATTGCGCGGTCGTGCGACGTTGTACCCGCTGCGTCGCGGCTTAGCGTTTTTCACGAGACCAGGATTTCGACGTTTTGGAAGGCCCCGACTTCACCAATTCTATAAAAATAACTAATATTTCTGTGTGTTTGTGTCTTTGGTTGTTGGCATACAGCCCGTTGTATGGGCTAGTCGTTTATATTTCATAACTACCGAATATGTACCAATTATTTTTTGAAAGGGTCAATGTAAAAACGTAGTTTACCGTAGTCCTATATATAAATTCATCAGTCTGAACTCAGATAACCCATATGCCGTATCGTATAACAATAAATATTGTTCAGTCTACCCGGCCACAATCAGGTCTCATCTCA
>BLSH010346120.1:105785-118418 GCA_018402905.1 Glandirana rugosa | reverse complement strand
ACTGATTACTGTATAAATGTCATTGGCAATGAAGGGGTTAACCTGGGGGGGAGAGCTAGGGGGTTAACTGTGTTCCCTAGGCTGTGTTCTTACTGTGGGGGGGTTGGGCTAACATGGGCATGAGAGATCTAACTGATCCCAGTGACAGGAATCAGTAGATCACTCATGCCCCACTGACAGGGCGGGGAACCGCCGTGTTTACATCGGCGGTTCCCCTTCTTTTCCCTGTAGCCGCTCATCGCGGCTCGCCGGCGGACATCGGGTCCGCCCGAGCCGCGGGCACACTCCTCGGGAGTGCGGCGGGTGCGCGCGCGCGCCCCCTGGTGGCCAAAATGCGAATCGCCGTTTATTTACGGCGATTCGCGCCCAGCTCCCCGACTGCCGCCGTGAAAAGACGGCGCGCGGTCGGGAAGCAGTTAAAAAGAGCATCAGAATGGGGGAGAAAGGGGATTTAAGGGACTTTGAACGTATCGTGGTTGTTGGTGGCAGACGGGCCGGTCTGAGTATTTCTAGAATTTTCAGGCACAACCATCTCTCGGGTTTACAGAGAATGGTGGGAAAAAGAGAAAATATCCAGTGAGCGGCAGTTATGTGGAGGAAAATGACTTGTTGAGGTCAGAGGAGAATGGGAAGACTGGTTCCAGGTGATAAAAACAAAGCAACAGTAACTCAAATAACCACTCATTACACCCAAGGTATGCAGAATACCATCTCTGAACACACAACACACCCAACCTTGAAGTAGATGGGCTACAGCAGCAGAAGACCACACTGGGGGGCCGCTCCTGTCAGCTAAGAACAGGAAACTGAGGCTACAATTCACACAGGATCAGCAAAATTGGACAATAGAAGACTTGAAAAACATTGCCTGGTCTGATGAGTCTGGATTTCAGCTGCGACATTCAGATGGTGGGGTTAGAATTTGGTGCATGGATCCATCCTTCCTTGTATCATGGCTCAGACTGGTCATCGTGGTGTAATGGTGTGGTGGATGGGCACACTTTGGGCCCCTTAGGTTTAGGGGCCACAGCCTACCTGAGCATTGTTGCTGACCATGTCCATCCCTTTATGACTGCAGTGTCCCCATCTTCTGGTGGCTCCTTCCAGCAGGATAATGCACCATGTGACAAAGCTCCAATCATCTCACCACTGGACAATGAGGTCACTGAAGTCCAATGGCCTCCACAGTCACCACGAAAACATGGATCCATCCTGCCTTGTATCACCGGTTCAGGCTGGTGGTGGTGATGCAGTGGCGTGGGGGATATTTTTCTTGGCACACTTAAACCAAGCATGGTTTAACCACCTGCCATCCGCGCCATAGCCGAATGACGGCTACAGCGTGGCTCTAAAATGCTGGGAGGACGTCAATAGCCGTCCTCCCATTTGGCTCGTGCTGGGTGCGCTCCCGCGATCTCCTTACAGAGGGGAGGAACGGGGAACCGCCGAAGTAAACACGGCGGTTCCCCGTTCTGTCAGGGGGGGCATGCCAGATCTACTGATCCCTGTCACTGGGATCAGTTAGATCTGTCATGCCCCTGTCAACCACGCCCCCATACAGTTAGAACACACCCCGGAAACATAGTTAACCCCTTCACTGCCCCCTGCAGGTTAACTCCTTCACTGCCAATGACATTTATACAGTAATCAGTGGACATTTAAATTTCTGATCGCTGTATAAATGTCATTGGTCCCAAAAAAGTGTCAAAAACGTCCGACATGTCCGCCCCGATATCGCAGTACCGATAAAAATCGCAGATCGCCGCCATTACCAGTAAAAAAAAAAAAATAAATAATAAAAACGCCATAAATCAATGTCCATAGTTTGTAGGCGCTATAACTTTTGCGCAACCCAATCAATAAACGCCAATTGCGATTTTTTTTACCAAAAATATGTAGAAGAATATATATATCGGCCAAAACTGATGAATACATTTTTTTTTTTATATTTTATTTTTGGATATTTATTATAGCAAAAAGTAAAAAATTAATTTTTATTTTTTCAAAATTGTCGCTCTTTTTTTGTTTATAGCGGCGATCAGAAATGACGCAGAGGGGATCAAATACCACCAAAAGAAAGCTTTGTTTGTGGGGAAAAAAAAGGACGCAAATTTTGTTTGGGTACAACGCCGCACGACCGCGCAATTGTCATTCAAAGAGCGACAGCGCTGAAAACAGAAAATTGGTCCGGGCAGGAGGGGGGTTTAAGTGCCCAGTAAGGAAGTGGTTAAACATCACGGCCTACCTGAGTATTGTCACTGACCATGTCCATCCCTTTATGACTGCAGTGTCCCCATCTTCTGATGGCTCCTTCCAGCAGGATAATGCACCATGTCACAAAGCTCCAATCATCTCACCACTGACCAATGAGGTCCCTGCACCCCAATGGCCTCCACATCTCAATGGCCTCCACAGTCACCACATCTCATCCAATAGAACACCTTTGGGGAGATTGGCATCATGGATGGGCAGCAACTGCGAGATGCCATCATGTCACTATGGGCCAAAATCTCTGAGGAATGTTTCCAACACCTTGCTGTATCTATGCCATGAAGAATGAAGGCCAAAGGGGGTCCAATCCGCTACTAGCAAGGTGGACCTCAATAAGTGGCCAGTGAATGGATAAATGGATTGCGGTCGGCAAGTGGTTAAGAAAAGGCATTTTTGGTCCTCCAAATAAGAGGCAAAGCAGAAACAGAGCAGACCCCCCCCCCCCCCACCATGATATCCACTTCTCCTCCTTGATTGTGTCTGACCTTCCTCTGCAGACCTAAAAGTTCAGCGGTGCTCCCCGGAGTAAATGAGTTTCCTGTTGAACCAACGGCACACCAATCAGTGCTCAATCAATCAGTTTAACCTTTCCCGGCCCGGCACACTGCCCCCGGGGCTAGCAGACTGCATTTACCCTTCCCGTTTCCTGGATACACACAGGTTGTTTGATCAACCCCCCCCCCCCCTCACCCCCTCCCCCACCCAATGACTGCCCACCGAGATTGACAGATCGGCCCAATCACGGGAACACTTGTTTGTTTAAAGACCTCAAAACTAAGCTCAGAACATTTACTAGCCTGACCGCGCCACATCGGCTCCGCTGGATATTTTAGTAAAACGCACGACATACAAATGAGGATATTTAACCGCCAGCTGCCCGCGCCAATCCTAACATTCCTCTCTTACGTGTAAAAAAAAAAAAAAAACATTTTTTTTTTTTTTTTGGCTAGAAAAAGTACTTAGAATGCCCCAAACATTTTAAGCAAAGGCCCTAGAGAATAAAATGGTGGGTGGTATTTTTACGTGGCAGCGATTGTTCAAAAGCAAATTTTACACTTTAAACGGAGGCAACTCCCGGCCCTTTAAGAGGTTCATGACGCTGGGAGGCGGGGGCAGGGCTTAAGAGCACGTGATCCCGAAAAGTCGTGGCACCAAGCAGCGATCAGGAGCTTTTCCGGCTGGGAGCCGCTAACGGTGTCTTGAGCGCTCTCGGCGCAGCTGTAATTGACAGCAATTTACGTAAATGTGGAGCAGGATTCAAGAGGCCGCATACTTTTCATGTGGGGCGGCGCCAAGGAGTTGATGAATTTTAAAGGCACAAAAATCATAATACCCATTTTTTTTTTTTTTTGTAAAATTTGAAATGCACCAAAATGTTGGCATTTTCGGCAATTTGCTGATAAAGAAAAAGGCGCAGATAATGCCACCGAAAAACGCATGCGATTTTGCTTCGCTTATGTGTGTTTTTTATAGGTCATGCGACTCAAAAACTGCATCAAAAACGCAACTGATGCCTTCTTGCTGCGTTTTCAATGCATTTCAACAGGGAGGTGCGTTTTTTTTGTTTTTTTTTTAACTGAAAGAAAAATGCAGCAAGCAAGAATTTTAACACCACAAAGGAAGCGCAACGGATTGGTGTGAGGACACACAGTTGTGATCATAAGTTTACATACCCTGACAGAATTTAAGATTTCTTGGTCATTTTACAGAGAATATGAAGGAGAACACAAAAACTTTTCTTTCACTCATGGTTGGTGTTTGGCTGAAGCCATTTATTATCAATCAGCTGTGTTTACTCTTTTTATATCATAATGACAACAGAAACTACCCAAATGACCCTGATCAAAAGTTTACATACCCTGGTGATTTTGGCCTGATAACATGCCCACAAGTTGACACGGCTATTAAAGGTAACCATCCTCACCTGTGATCTGTTTGCTTGTAATCAGTGTGTGTGTGTATAAAAGGTAAATGAGTTCCTGGACTCATGACAGACCCCTTGCATCCTTCATCCAGTGCAGCACTGACGTTTCTGGATTCTGAGTCATAGGGAAAGCAAAAGAATTGTCAAAGGATCTGCGGGAAAAGGTAGTTGAACTGTATAAAACAGGAAAGGGATATAAAAAGATATCCAAAGATTTGAGAATGCCAATCAGCAGTGTTCAAACTCTAATCAAGAAGTGGAAAATGAGGGGTTCTGTTGAAACCAAACCACGGTCAGGTAGACCAACTAAAATTTCAGCCACAACTGCCAGGAAAATTGTTCGGGATGCAAAGAAAAACCCACAAATAACTTCAGGTGAAATACAGGACTCTGAAAACATGAGGTGTGGCTGTTTCAAGATACACAATAAGGAGGCACTTGAAGAAAGATGGGCTGCATGGTCGAGTCGCCAGAAGAAAGCCATTACTACGCAAATGCCACAAAGTATCCCTCTTACAATACACCAAATAGCACAGAGACAAGACTCAAACCTTCTGCCACAAAGTCATTTGGAGTGATGAGACCAAAACTGAGCTTTTTGGCCACAACCATAAACTCTACATTTGGAGAGGAGTCAGCAAGGCCTGTGATGAAAGGTTCACCATTCCTACTGTGAAACACGGAGGTGGATCGCTGATGTTTTGGGGATGTGTGAGTTACAAAGGCACAGGAAATTTGCTCAAAATTGATGGCAAGATGAATGCAGTTATCAAAAAATACTGGAGGAACATTTGCATTCATCAGCCAGGAAGCTGTGCATGGGACGTCCAACATGACAATGATCCAAAACACAAGGCCAAGTGGACCTGTCATTGGCTACAGCAGAATAAAGTGAAGGTCCTGGAGTGGCCATCTCAGTCTCCTGACCTCAATATCATTGAGCCACTCTGGGGAGATCTCAAACATGCAGTTCATGCAAGACAGCCCAAGAATTTCCAGGAACTGAGGAATGGGCAGCTTTACCCTCTGAGAAGATAAAGAGCCTCACCCACAAAAGACTTCAAGCTGTCATTGATGTTAAAGGGGGCAAAACACGGTATTAAGAACTGGGGTATGTAAACTTTTGATCAGGGTGATTTGGGTAGTTTCTGTTGTCATTATGATATAAAAAGAGTAAACACCGTTGATTGATAATAAATGGCTTCAGCCAAACACCAACCATGAGTGATAAAATATGAATGAGAACACAAAAACTTTTCTATGAAAAATGGCCAAAAAAAAAAAATCAGAAATTCTGCCAGGGTATGTAAACTTATGCGCACACCTGTATATAGAATTTAAAGGGATGCATTTTTCTTGCGCTAAAAAGTGCCGATAAACTTCTCATCCCCAAACTCGCTCATCCATGTCTTTATGGACCTTGCTTTGTGCACTGGTGGGCAGTCATGTTGGAACAGGAAGGGGCCATCCCCAAACTCTTCCCACAAAGTTGGGAGCATGAAATTCTCCAAAATGTCTTGGTATGCTGACGCCTTAAGAGTTCCCTTCACTGGCACTAAAGGGCCAAGCCCAATCCCTGAAAAACAACCCCACACCATAATCCCCCCTCCACCAAATGATTTGGACCAGAGCACAAAGCAAGGTCCATAAAGACACGGATGAGTGAGTTTGGGGTGGAGGAACTTGACTGTCCTGACCTCAATCCTGACCTCAACCCGATAGAACATCTTTGGGATGAATTAGAGTGGAGACTGCAAGCCAGGCCTTCTCATCCAACATCAGTGCCTGACCTCACAAATGTGCTTCTGGAAGAATGGTCAAACATTCCCATAGACATTCCTAAATTTTGTGCGCAGAAGCGAACGCATACGCAAGTCGGGCCCGCATATGTAAACGGTATTCACATCACACATGTGAGGTATCGCCGCGATCTTTAGAGCGAGAGCAATAATTCTAGCGCTAGACCTCCTCTGTAACTCTCAACTGGGAACCCATAAGGCTCCTTTTACATCTTGGTGTCCCAGATCGTGGGCAGAATTGCCGCAATTCTGCCCGCGATCTGCAAATCTACATACCGGGATGGATGGCATCATTCCGGTATAACCACTGAAACTGGAGGGAAGTGGTTGGGCTGCTTGATTGTTTTTACAGGTGGCAGGAGGGGACATTACCCCCCTCCCCCCCCCCCCCCCCCAGGTCTTCTAATGGCTCTCCCGTGCGATCAACGAGCCAGAGGAGGAAGTTTACCAAAGAGTTGACCGAGGACCAGATGGTCCCCAGTCATCTCTATGACTCTGAGGCCAGGCATGACGTTATGATGTCACGTCCAGCAGTCGTGTGTTTCGGCTGGAAAGGCTGAGATCGTTTTTTGTTTTTGATCTCAGGCTCTCCAGCCTGGAGGAGAGACCTGGGGTCTTATAGATTCCAGATCTCTCCATAAAGAGGACCTGTCATGCAGTATTCCTATTACAAGGGATGTTTACAATAAAAATAGAATAAAAGTGATTACAATTTTTTTTTGTTTGTTTTAGTTTAAAAAATAAATAAATAAGGGACAGTGTAAAAAAAAAAAAAAATTAAATAAGAACGAACAATAAAAAAAAGAAAACAAATTTAAAAAGGGAAAGTGTAAAAAAGAAAAAAAATTACAATTAAAAAAAAAAAAATTTAAAATGAACGCCCTGCCCCCCCCCCCCCCCCCCCACACACAGAAGCAAACGCATACGTAGGTCGCGTCCACATATGTAAATGACGTTCAAACCACACATGTGAGGCATCACCACGAACGTCAGAGCGAGAGAAGTAATTGTAGCGCCAGACCTCCTCTGTAACTCTAAATTGGTAAACAGTTTTAAAGCGCCGACCTATGAAAATTTTTTTAAGTACAGAAGATTGGCGCCATTCCACAAGTGTGCGCAATTTTAAAAGCGTGACATTTTTGCCATCTATTTAATCGGTGTAACTTCATCATTCACAATATACAAAACAAAATTGGGCTAACTTTGTTTTTTTTTAATTCATTTAAAATTGCAATGACCACCATTTTATTCCTAGGGTCTCTGCTAAAAATATATATATAGAATGTTTGGTGCACAAATACTGCGTGACAGAAGTTATTGCAGCAACTGCCATTATATTCTCTAGGGTGTTTGAAATAAAAAAATAATAATAATGTTTGAGGGTTCGAAGTAATTTTCTAGCAAAAAAAAAAAAAAAAAAAAAAAGATTTTAACTTGTAAACTCCGAATGTCAGAAAGAGGCTCGGCCCTTAACCAATTGCCGACCGCCTCGCGTAGAAAGACGGCGGCACGTTGGCTCTGCTGCGCAGATCGCCGTCTATATATCTCTCATGCGCGCTGCACTCTGCCCGCGCGGACTCGATGTATGCTGGTGACCCGATGTTCGCCGGCGACCCGCGTTCGCCTACTACAGAAGAGCGAGGAACCACCGATGTAAACACAGCGGTTCCCCGTTCTGTCAGGCGGCATGACAGAGATCTACTGATCCCTTTGACCGGGGTCAGTTAGATCTGTCATGCCCCTGGTAGCCCAGCCCCCATGCAGTTAGAACACGGCTAGGGAACACAGTTCACCCCCAGATCTCCCCCTGCAGGTTAACCCCTTCACTGCCAATGACATTTATACAGTAATGAGTGGCTATTTTTAGATCTGATCGCTGTATAAATGTCAATGGTCCCAAAAAAAAAAAAGTGTCAAGTGTGTCCGCCGCAATGCCAATAAATATCGCAGATCGCCGCCATTACCATTAAAAAAAAAAAAAAAAAAGAAGAAGAACATAAATGAATTCTCATGGTTTGTAAACGCGGCAACTTTTGCACAAACCAATCAATAAAACGCTGATTTTTATTTTTTAACTACAAATATGCAGAAGAATATATATCGGCTAAAACCGATGAATAAATTCTTTTTATATATATATATTTTTTTTTTGGATATTTATTATAGCAAAAAGTAAAAAATATTGTTTTTTTCAAAATTGTCGCTCTTTGTTTGTTTATAGCGCAAAAGATAAAAACCGCAGAGGGGATCAAATACCACCAAAAGAAAGCTTAATTTTTGGGATAAAAAGGACGCCAGTTTTATTTAGGTACAACGTCGCATGACCGCGCAATTGTCAGTTAAAATGACGCAGTGCCGTATCGCAAAAAAGTTCCTCTGGTGAGAAAGAGGGGGGGTAAATCCTGCCGGGGCTGAAGTGGTTAAATATAAAAACTCAGCAGTCCCAGAACCATTGTACTCACCTGAGGGAGGACTGCGTCGGCTCCGTGCTCGACGAAGGTTCTAGACTGATCGGTAAAACCTTTTCACTTTTGTAATTATCGAACCTCTGAAAGAAGAAACAGATAAGGATTAATAACGGGGTACAAAAATGTAAGGATGATTTTCATGGTTTTCTAATGTAATCCATACACATCCACTACTTAAAGTGGAACTTCCCCAAAAAAGGAAAATTCATCCCCCCCCCCCTTACATTTGGCATTTTTTTTGGGGGGGTACCTGATTCTGACAGGTACCTGCTCCCCCACTTCCTGTCAGATCAGGAAGTAGGGGATAGAGCCTTTCCTATCCAAGCACCTGCATCATCCTGCTTTTAGCCCTGATGAAGGGGGAGTGTTGAGCCCCCGAAACGCGTTGGTTATTCCATAATAAAAAATCGTTTAAAAGTCTGTGCAAGCTGGGGTAGCGCTATACTTTTTTTTTTTTTTTTTGGAGGGGGGGGGGGGGACTGGAGCTCCTCTTTTAAGGGGAAACTATACCCTCAGAAAAACTCACCTCCACCTTCCAGCGATGTCAGCCAGTGACATTTGTATCCTTTTTTTGAGACAGATAGAGTGTTCTTTTGATGGTATTTAATCACTACTGGGGCTTTTATTTTTTGCCAAACGAAAAAAAAAAAAAAGATAGGAAATAAAAAAAATAAAAAAAAAAGTTTTTTTAGTTTCGGTTATAAAATTTTGTAAAGGAAGTAATTTTTCTCCTTCACAAATGGCCACTGATGAGGCTGCACTGATGGGGCGGCATTTATGGGCACTGATAGGCTGCATTGATGGCACTGATGAGGCTGCACTGATGGGCACTGATGAGGCTGCACTGAAAGTCTGCACTTATAAGCACTGATAGCCTGCATTGATGGGCACTGATGAGGCTGCACTGATGGGGCGGCACTTATGGGCACTGATAACCTGCATTGATGGGCACTGATGAGGCTGCACTGATGGGGCTGCACTTATGGGCACTGATGGGGCTGCACTTATGGGCACTGATGGGGCAGCACTGATGAGGCAGCATTGATGGCACTGATAGCCTGCATTGATGGGCACTGAAAGGCTGCACTTATGGGCACTGATAGCCTGCATTGATGGGCACTGATAGCCTGCATTGATAGGTGGCACTGATAGGCAGCCCTGGCGGGCACTGTTGGGGCTAAAGTGATAATCAGTGTAGATGTCTCCTGTGTGGACTGACGCTTACCGGCTCTCCTCTCCTCAATGCGCTGTCAGCGTGAGGAGAGGGATCACTGGAGGACGTCAATAGATGCCCCCCGAAAATGTGCAACTGTGGTTTAGTAATCATTTGGCTAGAGCACGGTCATGAAGAGGTTAACAGTGAACGATTAAACCCTCAGGAGCGCTTTTTTTTTTTTTTTTTTTCCATTTTTTGCACCAAAGACATTCCTCACTATGTCCCCAATTCCTTACATTGTCCAGCTCCAGTATCCCATCACTCTGTATCTCTAAGGGCACTGCCCTGAACTCCTGGGCAGAGAGCGCACATTGTTTACATCAGAATATAGTCACATGTCCTCACACATGGGGTCTACATGTCCCATCATGCCTTGCACCCTATACATACAGCGCATGTCTGCTTTTGAGCACTGAGCTGTCTGCTTGGAGAGCTGCAATGTAGGGATGTAGTCCTGGATGGGAGTGTGCACATATGGGTGGCTACACTGGGGCTCGATCAGAGCTTTCAGCAAAAGTGGCATCAGCAAATCTCATTGCAGATCCCCTGGAGATTAGCAATCAGATGCAGCAGTGCCTTAGGTCTCACAAGCTACAGATGAGGATTGCCCAGGCACCGATTTAGGGTGAATGAAGGAGTAGCAGGGAGATCCTTGCACTACAGGCCCCTCAGGGACGGCTTCCTCTCCAGCAAAGAGAACAATGCGCAGCATCGAATCTCCGGAGACTATCGACCAGAGGAAGCAGTGCCTTAGATCTCACACTGCAGAGATCCAGTTATAAGGCTAGGCTCGCTCACATGGTAGGAACTGCATTGTATATTATGAGAGGAATTTAAGATAAAACGTTTGTTTTTTAGGGTACAGCTCCTGCACAATTAAAGTGGTTGCCCCCATAGCAAGAGGCTTCCTATGGGGGCACTCAGAAAAGAGGAGGAGCCAGGAGCGAAGGGGGGGGGGGCAGAAGAGAAGGTTTGGGGATGCTCTGTGCAAAACTATTGCACAGAGCAAGTAGAACATGTTTGTTATAACATATGTACACACAGTGCCTTGAAAAAGTATTCATACCCCTTGAAATTTCCCACATTTTGTCACGTTACAACCAAAACCATGAATGTATTTTATTGGGATTTTATGTGATAGACCAACACAAAGTGGCTCATAATTGTGAAGTGGAAGGCAAAATGATAAATTATACAAATAAATATGTGAAAAGTGTGGGGGGCATTTGTATTCAGCCCCCTTTACTCGGATAGCCCTAACTCAAATCTAATGGAGCCAATTGCCTTCAGAAGTCACCTAATTAGTAAATAGAGTCCCCCGGTGTGTAATTTAATCTCAGTATAAATACAGCTGTTCTGTGAAGCCCTCAGAGGTTTGTTAGAGAACCTTAGTGAACAAACAGCATCATGAAGGCCATGGAACACACCAGACAGGTCAGGGATAAAGTTGTGGGGGAAGTATAAATCGGGGTTAGATCATAAAAAAAATCTCCCAAGCTTTGAACATCTCACGGAGCTCTGTTCAATCCATCATCCGAAAATGGAAAGAGTATGGCACAACTGCAAACCTACCAAGACATGGCTGTCCACCTTAACTGACCGGCCGGGCAAGGAGAGCATTCATCAGAGAAGCAGCCAAGGGGTCCATGGTGACTCTGGAGGAGCTGCAGAGATCCACAGCTCAGGTGGGAGAATCTGTCCACAGGACAACTATTAGTCGTGCTCTCCACAAATCTGCCCTTTATGGAAGAGTGGCAAGAAGAAAGCCATTGGTAAAAGAAATCCATAAGAAGTCCTGTATGCAGTTTGCGAGAAGCCATGTGGGGGACACAGCAAACATGTGGAAGAAGGTGCTCTGGTCAGATGAGACCAAAATTGAACTTTTTGGCCTAAAAGCAAAACGCTATGTGTGGCGGAAAACTAACACTGCACATCACCCAGAACACACCATCCCCACTGTGAAACATGGTGGTGGCAGCATCATGGTGTGGGGATGCTTTTCTTCAGCAGGGACAGGGAAGCTGGTCAGAGTTGATGGGAAGATGGATGGAGCCAAATACAGGGCAATCTTAGAAGAAAACCTGTTAGAGTCTGCAAAAGACTTGAGACCGGGGCGGAAGTTCTCCTTCCAGCAGGACAACGACCCTAAACATCCAGCCAGAGCTACAATGGAATGGTTTAGATCAAAGCATATTCATGTGTTAGAATGGCCCAGTCACAGTCCAGACCCAAATCCAATGGAGAATCTGTGGCAAGACTTGAAAATTGCTGTTCACAGACGCTCTCCATCCGATCTGACAGAGCTTGGGGGATTCTGCAAAGAATAACGGGCAGAAATGTCCTCTCTAGATGGGCAAAGCTGGCAGAGACTTCCCCAGTATTGACTCGGGGGGGCGCCATACAAATGCCCCCCACACTTTTCACAGATTTATTTGTATCATTTTCCTTCCACTTCACAATTATGAGCCACTTTGTGTCGGTCTATCACATAAAATACATTCATGTTTTTTGTTGCAACATGACAAAATGTGGAACGTTTCAAGGGGTATGAATACTTTTTCAAGGCAAGGTGTATATACACACACACACACACACACACACACACACACACACACACACACACACTGTATATCTATATAAATATAAACTATTTTTTTTTTTTTTAAGACGCTTTACAATCACTTTAACATTTCTAGAAGCTTCCTCAAGGCAAGTTTATAGTCCTTCAAGCTTTAGGGAGGCCAGAGGTAGTAGAAAATGCCCTGGCACCAGTGCCCCATCATTGGCTTTAATGGGAGGAATAATGCCCCATTGATGGTGTCAGTAAGGGGGGGATGGTGCTTTATTGATGGTGTCAGTAAGGGGGGGATGGTGCTTTATTGATGGTGTCAGTAAGGGGGGGATGGTGCTTTATTGATGGTGTCAGTAAGGGGGGGATGGTGCTTTATTGATGGT
>BLSH010346120.1:69998-105695 GCA_018402905.1 Glandirana rugosa | reverse complement strand
GTCAGTAAGGGGGGGCGGTGCTCCATTGATGGTGTCGGTAGGGGGGATGGTGCTCCATTGATGGTGTCAGTGGGGGGGGGGGGGATGGTGCTCCATTGATGGTGTTAGTCGGGGGGGGATGGTTCTCCATTTATAGTGTCAGTAAGGGAGGACGGTGCTCCATTGATGATGTCAGTAAGGGGGGGCGGTGCTCCATTGATGGTGTCGGTAGGGGGGATGGTGCTCCATTGATGGTGTCAGTAGGGGGGATTGGTGCTTCATTGATGGTGTCAGTAAGGGGGATAGTGCTCCATTATATGTGTCAGTGGGAGGAATAATGCCCTATTGATGGTGTCTCAGTAAGGGGAACGGTGCTCCATGATTGGTGTCAGTTGATGGAATAGTGCCCCGAGGGCCAGATAGACACAACCAAAGGGCCACATCTTGCCCCCAGGCCGCAGTTTGGAGACCACTGCCCTAACATAGCAAATTTCCAAATTTCTCAGTTCAGGGGGACTTTATCAGAGCCAGGTTAGGGTGTGGTAGGATTACCTTTATCTGTGCATGGGCCCATCTGACAACCAACTTCTTTGATAAGGCCATCTTCCCATTGAGACACTGAATAGCTTTTTCTGCTTCCTGTTCAAAGCAAAAAACATAACAATGACTCTGATACAAAATTTATTAATATGGATATCAAGTCTTGATCATGATGGTAAAGGGTCACCCCATTGGTTGTATATTCATTTACTGAAGCTGACCATAAATGGTCCCGCAGGGACCAGACAAATGTCCATCCAGGTGTGGCCATACCTGTGCGACGATGTCTCAGCGAGGAGGATTCCTCCATCTACCTCACTTGTGTGGATGGGGGGAGGGGAATACATTTTTTTTTGTTCAGTCCCCTGGACGATCAAAAAAAACAAAAAACACAACGAATCTATGGCCAGGATTACCGCCGTACCTATACATATTGCCTTGTATTGTATTGATTGAGGTAGTTATAGATGGGATCATGGTTGAGGCTACAACCATGATCCCGGTATGTATATATATATATATATATATATATATATATATATATATATATATATATATATATATTTTTTTTTTTATTATTATTTATTTATTTTCAGAGCCAGTGATTTGCTTTTAAGTAAAAGTGATCCAAGTGGCTTTATAGCCGCTGGATCACTTTTACAGGTGGCAGGAGTCCCCAGGATGGGACAGAACAGCCCAGTGAGAATGCGACAGGCGGCATCGGTTTCTTTGGACACGGTGAGAGGAATTGATCTCTGTGGGACGCCAGAAACCACAAGCACCGAGGATTTCGTCTATGATTTCTTGGCCATTTTTCAGAGAATATGAATAACACAAAAATATTTCTTTCACTCATGGTTGGTGTTTGGCTGAAGCCATTTATTATCAATCAACTGTGTTTACTCTTTTTACATCATAATGACAACAGAAACTACCCAAATCACCCTGATCAAAAGTTTGCATACCCTGGTGATTTTGGCCTGATAACATGCACACAAGTTGACACAAAGGGGTTTGAATGGCTATTAAAGGTAACCTGTGATCTGTTTGCTTGTAATTAGTGTGCATGTATAAAAGGTCAATGAGTTTCTGGACTCCTCACAGACCCATGCACCTTTCATCCAGTGCTGCACTGACGTTTCTGAATTCTGAGTCATGGGAAAGCAAAAGAATTGTCAAAGGATCTGCGGGAAAAGGTAGTTGAACTGCATAAAACAGGAAAGGGATCCAAGGAATTGAAAATGCCAATCAGCAGTGTTCAAACTTTAATCAAGAAGTGGAAAATGAGTGGTTCTGCTGAAACCAAACCACAGTCAGGTAGACCAACTAAAATTTCAGCCACAACTGCCAGAAAAATAGTTTGGGATGGAAAGAAAAATCCACAAATAACTTCAGGGGAAATACAGGACTCTCTGAAAACATGTGGTGTGGCTGTTTCAAGATGCACAATAAGGAGGCACTTGAAGAAAGATGGGCTACATGGTCGAGTTGCCAGAAGAAATCCATTACTACGCAAATGCCACAAAGTATCCCACTTACAATACGCCAAACAGCACAGAGACAAGACTCAAACCTTCTGCCACAAGGTCATTTGGAGTGATGAGACCAAAATTTAGCTTTTTTGGCACAATCGTAAACGCTATATTTGGAGAGGAGGAATCAAAAAGGCCTGTGATGAAAGGTTCACCATTCCTACTGTGAAACACGGAGGTGGATCGCTGATGTTTTGGGGATGTGTGAGCTACAAATGCACAGGAAATTTGGTCAAAATTGATGGCAAGATGAATGCAGTTATCAAAAAATACCAGAGGAACATTTGCATTCATCAGCTAGGAAGCTGCGCATGGGACGTACTTGGACATTCCAACATGACAATGATCCAAAACACAAGGCCAAGTCGACCTCTCATTGGCTACAGCAGAATAAAGTGAAAGTCCTGGAGTGGCCATCTCAGTCTCCTGACCTCAATATCACTGAGCCACTCTGGGGAGATCTCAAACTAGCAGTTCATGCAAGGCAGCCCAAGAATTTCCAGGAACTCAGGAATGGGCAGCTTTACCCTCTGAGAAGATAAAGAGCCTCACCCACAAATACCACAAAAGACTTCAAGCTGTCATTGATGTTAAGGGGGCAGCACACGGTATTAAGAACTGGGGTATGTAAACTTTTGATCAGGGTCATTTGGGTAGTTTCTGTTGTCATTATGATATAAAAATAGTAAACACAGTTGATTGATAATAAATGGCTTCAGCCAAACACCAACCATGAGTGATAGAAAAGTTTTTGTGTTATCAAGAAATCATAAATTCTACCAGGGTATGTAAACTTATGAGCACAAGTGTGTGTGATATATATATATATACAGTATCTCACAAAAGTAAGTACACCCCTCACATTTCTGTAAATATTTTATTCTATCTTTTCCTGTGACAACACTGAAGAAATGACACTTTGCTGCAATGTAAAGTAGTGAGTGTACAGCTTGTATAACAGTGTAAATTTGCTGTCCCCTCAAAATAACTCAACACACAGCCATTAATGTCAAAACCGCTGGCAACAAAAGTGAGTACACCCCTAAGTGAAAATGTCCAAATTGGGCCAAAAGTGTCAATATTTTGTGTGGCCACCATTATTTTCCAGCACTGTCTTAACCCTCTTGGGCATGGAGTTCACCAGAGCTTCACAGGTTGCCACTGGAGTCCTCTTCCCCTCCTCCATGACGACATCACAGAGCTGGTGGATGTCAGAGACCTTGTGCTCCTCCACCTTCCGTTGGAGGAGCCCCACAGATGCTCAATAGGGTTTAGGTCTGGAGATGCTTGGCCAGTCAATCACCTTTACCCTCAGCTTCTTTAGCAAGGCAGTGGTCGTCTTGGAGGTGTTTAGGGTCGTTATGTTGGGATACTGCCCTACAGCCCAGTCTCTGAAGGGAGGGGATCATGCTTTGCTTCAGTATGTCACAGTACATGTTGGCATTCATGGTTCCCTCAATGAACTGTAGCTCCCCAGTGCCGGCAGCACTCATGCAGCCCCAGACCAGGACACTCCCACCACCATGCATGACTGTAGGCAAGACACACTTGTCTTTGTTCTCCTCACATGGTTGCCGCCACACACGCTTGGCACCATCTGAACCAAATAAGTTTATCTTGGTCTCATCAGACCACAGGACACGGTTCCAGTAATCCATGTCCTTAGTCTGCTTGTCTTCAGCAAACTGTTTGCAGGCTTTCTTGTGCATCATCTTTAGAAGAGGCTTCCTTCTGGGACGACAGCCATGCAGACCAATTTGATGCAGTGTGCGGTGTATGGTCTGAGCACTGACAGGCTGACCCCCCCACCCCTTCAACCTCTGCAGCAATGCTGGCAGCACTCATACGTCTATTTCCCAAAGACAACCCCTGGATATGACGGTGAGCACGGCACTCAACTTCTTTGGCCGACCATGGTGAGGCGCTGTTCTGAGTGGAACCTGTCCTGTTACACCGCTGTATGGTCTTGGCCACCTTGCTGCAGCTCAGTTTCAGGGTCTTGGCAATCTTCTTATAGCCTAGGCCATCTTTATGTAGAGCAACAATTCTTTTTTTCAGATCCTCACAGAGTTCTTTGCCATGAGGTGCCATGTTGAACTTCCAGTGACCAGTATGAGAGAGTGAGAGCGATAACACCAAATTTAACACACCTGCTCCCCATTCACACCTGAGACCTTGGAACACTAAGGAGTCACAGGACACCAGGGAGGGAAAATGGCCAATTGGGCCCAATTTGGACATTTTCACTTAGGGGTGTACTCACTTTTGTTGCCAGCGGTTTAGACATTAATGGCTGTGTGTTGAGTTATTTTGAGGGGACAGCAAATTTACACTGCTATACAAGCTGTACACTCACTACTTTACATTGTAGCAAAGTGTCATTTCTTCAGTGTATATACACAAACACACACACAGCTGTGCTTATAGGTTTACATTATGAGATATATATATATATATGTTTGGGCTAAGTAATTTTCTAGCAAAAAAAATGGGAGAGGTTAGAACTGCCCTGGGTGGCAAGAAGTTAAAGAGTTCCACACTTTTTGTTTATTAAAAGTCAGCAGCTACAAAAAGTGTAGCTGCTGACGTTTAATAAACAGTAACTTACCTGTCTCCCAGTCCAGCGACGGCTGCTCCCGAAGCCTCGCTCGTCTCCCAGCTCCTCCCGACGGCCCCGCCATTCCTAGTGTGGGCATCCGGCCCGGCTTCACGGCCGGGCACCCACTGCGCATGCGTGGGTCGCGCTGCGCATCCCTAGTGGCCAGGCAATCTTCTGGGACCTGTGACGTGTCCCAGAAGATTGCCAGGAGGGAGGGGCCGCCAAGGAGGAGAGGAGGAGTCGCCTAGGCGGCCCCGAGGCGGGAGGCGGAAGAGGGACAGGAAGTCCCTCTGAAACCTGGGGACACACTCTCCCCCTCCCCCCCCCCCCAAAAAAAATTACATGCCAAATGTGGCATGTAAGTGGGCGAGGAGTGCTTAAAGCGGAAGTTCCATTTTTGGGTGGAACTCCGCTTTAAGAAGGTTATTAGTTACATAAATACAAAAAGAAAACAATTATATACAAAAAAAAAAATAAAAAAATAATAATATAATAATAATAATAATAATAATAATAATAAGACAGAAGAGGATTGTAGAAATTTACCAGTTTAGTCTCAAAATTTACAAAGCAGTAGCCCCGGGGTTGGCCTTCCAGGGGGCCGGACTTGTGAAACAGGAAGTCAAACTGCTTCACTTTCCCGAATTTCTGCAGGAGGTTTAACAAGTGGTACCTAAAAGAAATAAACAATGAAAAATTCAAAACTTCAAAAACGGTAAAATCACAAGCAACGATTTTACCTTCAAACATTTGACTGTATCAAATAGAGGGTTAGGTAAGTCATGACAAAATAATATAATATACAGCACATCTGTGCAATACATGTACATATCTCTATGTTTTGAAGACACCTGCAAAAAAAAAAAAAATACTCATTGATCTGCCAGAATTTTTGTAGACTGACAGGTGTAAGCCCTGCCCTACCATCTTTTGCTAAGGCATATCTCACTTTAAAAAAATAAAATAAATGAATAAACCAACCAATAGTGAAAAAAAGGGGGTGATCCTGTACACTATTTTTTAAAGTGATACTGAAGTCTCAGGTTTTTTTTTTTTTTTAAAGTAACAAACATGTTATACTTACCTGCTCTGTGTAATGGTTTTGCACAGAGCACCCCGGATCCTCCTCTTCTCAGGTCCCCCGCCAGCGCTTCTGGACCCTCCCTCCTGTCGAGTGCCCCCACTGCTTGCAGCTTTCTATGGGGGCACCCGAGCCACTGCTGTGTGTGTCCGTTCAGACATGGAGTCGTGGTTCGGCCCCGCCCCCTGTCTTTCATTGGTTCACTGACTTTGATGAACAGCCGCGGGAGCTGATGGCGCTGCGCTGCCGTCTCAGCCAAAGAGGAAGGGAGTCCCGGGCAGCAGAGACACTTGTGCACATCGCTGGATCGGGATGGGGCTCAGATAAGTATTGGGGGGGGGGGGGCATTCTGCATTTACAACCACTTTAAGCCCTGAGTCTATACGGAGGTATGGATCAGCAGTTATGGAGCTGAAGGAAGAAACCAATGATGTTGCTGGGCTTCTGCTCCATTGAGAAGTGCGAATTCCTTTGCCACACTGACCAATAAGACTTAGGCAGCCATAGATGATGCGATCGCAAGAAAAAAAAAAAAAAAAAAACACTTGATCCCCCCCATCAACACCGATGGTGAATCCCTCCCACAGAGTAATTTTGCGTTCTCCCAATGGGGGAGCGACAGCTGAACACGACGATTACTGCTACAGGGAGGAAAAAAGTATTTGCCCCCCTGCTGATTTTGTACATTTGCCTGCTGACAAAGAAACAATCAGTCTATAATTTTAATTGTTGGTTTATTTCACCAGTGAGAGACAGAATAACAAAAATATCCAGAAATACGCATTTCATAAAAGTTATAAATTGATTTGCATTTTAATAAGTGAAATAAGTATTTGATCCCCTATCAAATCAGCAAGATTTCTGGCTCTCAGATGTCTTTTATACAGGTAACAAGCTGAGATTAGGAGTTCTCTCTTAAAAGGGAGTGCTCCTAATCTCAGCTTGTTACCTGTATAAGAGACACCTGTCTACAGAAGCAATCAATCAATCAGATTCCAATCTCTCCACCATGGCCAAGACCAAAGAGCTGTCCAAGGATGTCAGGGAGAAGATTGTAGACCTACAAAAGGCTGGAATTGGGGCTACAAGACCATCGCCAAGCAGCTTGGTGAGAGGGTGACAACATTTGGTGCGAATATTCGCAAATGGAAGAAACACAAAATAACGGTCAATCTCCCTCGGTCTGGGGCTCCATGCAAGGTCTCACCTCATGGAGTTTCAATGATCATGAGAACGGTGAGGGATCAGCCCAGAACTACATTGGAGAATGTGGTCAATGATCAAGGCCGAGGACCATAGTCGCCAAGAAAACAATTGGTAGCACTACGCCGTGAAGGAGTGAAATCCTGCAGCGCCCACAAGGTCCCCCTGCTCAGGAAAGCCCATGTCTGAAGTTTGCTAATGAACATCTGAATGATTCAGAGGAGAACTGGGTGAAAGTGTTGTGGTCAGATGAGACCAAAAATCGAGCTCTTTGGTATCAACTCAATTCTCCGTGTTTGGAGGAGGAGGAAAGCTGCCTATGCCCCCAAGAACACCGTCCACCACCTTCAAACATGGAGGTGGAAACATTATGCTTTGGGGGTGTTTTCTCCTAAGGGGACAGGACAACTTCACCAAATCAAAGGGACGATGGACGGGGCCAGGTACCCTCAAATCTTGGCTGAGAACCTCCTTCCCTCAGCCAGAGCATTGAAAAAGGGTGGTGGATGGGTCTTCCAGCATTACAATGACCCAAAACACACAGCCAAGGTCTCCAGACCTTAATCCCATAGAAAATATGTGGAGGGAGCTGAAGGTTCGAGTTACCAAATGTCAGCCTGGAAACCTTAATGACTTGGAGAGGAGGGGGACAAAATCCCTCCTGAGATGTCTGCAAACCTGGTGGCCAACTACAAGAAACGCCTGACCTCTGATTGCCAACAAGGATTTTGCCACCAAGTCCTAAGTCATGTTCTGCAAAGGGGTCAAATAATTATTTCACTCATTAAAATGCAAATCCATTTATAACTTTTTTGAAATGCGTTTTTCTGGATATTTTTGCAGTTATTTTGTCTCTCACTGTTATAATAAACCGACCATTAAAATCATAGGCTGATTGTTTCTTTGTCAGTGGGCAAACCCACAAAATCAGCAGGGGAGCAAATACATTTTTCCCCTCACTGTAGTGGCTTTGGCCGCTGCCAATAATCGCATGTAAAATTCTGACATGCTGGCTGTACCCAAGTCGAGCGATGGATCATCTTGGGTACAAATCACTCTATATGCCTATAGATGCCCCTGCTGAGATTTGAACCACCTATGGCCGGCTTTAGGCCCTTTTCGCAAGGGGCGGACTTTGTTTAGATCAGCAAGGGGGTTCTGTCCTGTGTGATACCCCCGCCCCATAATGAAATCACTATAAATATCCGGGTTCACAGGGGAAGTGGTGCGATTTGGACAGGAATTGCACCACAATCCTGTTTAAATCGCACTGCGATTCTTTGGAGCCCCATTCATTTTGCATTGGCTCAGATTGCACTGCAAAGATATTGGTTTCTGGGATCAGAGCATTTGCATGACAGTACGAGTGACAGCCCCCCCAAAATACTTACCTGAGCCCCATCTTCATCCAGCACTGAGCTCGAGAGCAGCAGCTCTGCAATCTCCCTCTCTCCTCACTGGACTCAGCCAGAGCCATTCCTGCTACTGTCAGGTCAAATCCAATGATGAGTGAGCAGGGAGGGGGCGGGGCCGAGCCGCACTGTGTGAGCCACCATAGGAGGCGGCTTCCTAATGGGGGCACACAAGGAGGGAGGAGCCCAGAACGCCGGCGGGGGAACCCCAGAAGGAGGAGGATCAGGACCGGGCGGGTAAGTATAATGTTTGTTATTTAAATAAAAAAAAAAAAAAAAACACACAACTTAAGTTACAAGTTAATTTACGTTTTTTCAAATGTATTTTTTTAACCACTTCCCCACCGCCGTATGCAGAATGACAGCCAGGATGTGGTTCAGTTATCCTGACTGGGAGTCATATGACGTCCAGCAGGATAACATGCCAGCACGTCCCCGTGGGGGCTTGCATTGCGGCGATCGGTGGTGTGGTGTGTCAGTCTGACCCACTGCATTACCGATCTCGGTACAGAGCTTCCATCGAAAGCTCTTTACCATGTGATCAGCTGTGACCAATCATGGCTGATCACAGTGTAAACAGGAAGAGCTGTTTATCGACTTTTCCACTACTCACGTCTGCAGACACAAGTAGTGGGGAGCCAATCGGCTGCTCTCCTGACAGAGGGGGGTCTGTGCTGATATCAGCGCAGCCCCCCCTAGGATCGCCACCCTAGACCACCAGGGAGCCTGCCCAGGGATGTGCCCACCCAGGACCACCAGGGAGCCGATCCTAGACACCCAGGTAAGGGGCACAGTGCCCAACATGGGTGTCAACTTCAGATGCCACCCTAGACCACTAGGGAATGGGCCCTTATTAGTGCATCTGTCATCTGCTGCCCACCAGTGCCCCCTATCAGTGCTCACCAGTGCCACCTACCAATGCCCAGTGCCACCTATCAGTGCCCATCAGTTCCACTTGATAGGTGGCACTGGGCATTGATAAGTGGCACTGGTAGGTGGCACTGATGAGCACTGATAGGGGGCACTGGTCATTGATAGGTGGAACTGATGGGCACTATCAATGACCAAAGCCGCATATCAGTGCCACCCATCAGTGCCGCATATCAGTGCCGCATATCAGTGCCGCATATCAGTGCCGCATATCAGTGCCACCCATCAGTGCCACCCATCAGTGCCACCCATCAGTGCCACCCATCAGTGCCAATCAGAACTGCCACATCAGTGCAGCCTCATCAGTACCCATCAGTGATGTAGAAAATGTACTTATTTACAAAGTTTTGTGACAGAAAGAGAAAAACTTTTTTTCCCCCCAAAATTTTCTGTCTTTTTTATTTGTAGCGTAAAAAATAAAAGGCTGCAGAGGTGATCAAATACCACCAAAAGAAATCTGTATTTGTGGGGGGGGGGGGGGAATTATAAAAATGTCATTTGGGTGCAGTGCTGCAGGACCACGCAATTGCTATTCAACATGCGACAGCGCTGAAAGCTGAAAATTGGTCAGGTAGGGAAATGTTCTATGTGCTCGGTATTGAAGTGGTTAAGGGCCGAGCCTATTTTTCAAACTTGTTGTTTACAAGTTAAAACCTTTTTATTTTTCCCTGCTAGAAAATTTTACTTAGAACCCCCAAACATTATATATATATTTTTTTCAAACACCCTAGAGAATAAAATGGCGGTTGTTACAATACTTTATATCACACTGCATTTGCGCAACGGTCTTACAAACGCAATTTTTTTTGGGAAAGATTACACTTTTTTGAATTAAAAAAATAGGACAACAGTACAGTTAGCTCAATTTTTTTCTATATTGTGAAGGATAATGTTACGCCGAGTAAACTGATACCCAACATGTCATGCTACAAAATTGCGCCCGGTCGTGAGATGGCAACAAACTTTGCTACTTAAAATTCTCCATTGGCAACGTTTAAAAATTTCTACAGGTTACCCGCTTAGAGTTACGGAGGAGGTCTAGGGATAGAATTATTGCTCTCTCTCTAACGATTGCGGTGATACCTCACATGTGTGGTCTGAACATCGTTGACATCTGTGGGCGCGACTTGCGTATGCGTTCAATCTGCGCGAGAGCTCGGTGGGACGGGGCGCTTTACTTATTTTTTTCCTTATTTTACTTTTTATTTTTTTAGTTTTACACTGTCTTTAAAAAAAAAAAAAATATTATCACTTTTATTCCTATTACTAGAAATGTAAACATCCCTTGTAATAGAAATAAGCAGGAAAGGGCCTCTTTAATGTGAGATCTGATATCATATTTACACTAAAATAAAATTAAAAAAATAAATAAATAAAAATAATAAAATAAATAAATAAAATGACACAATGAAAAAAAAAAAAAAAAATTGTCCCCTTTAAGAGCTATGTCAAACGTCACTTCTGCCCTTCAATGCTATGGACCTGAGTGGGCGGCATCTTCCGCTCACAGGCATTGCGGCAGACGGACCATCTCGTCTCCACTACCGGCAGGTCCGGTAAGTGGCGGAGACGACAGGAAAGTAGCGGGGGGCGCCCCCGATAAAGGCGATCTCACGGCGAATCCACCGCAGAGACCACTTTTATCTGAAACAGAAACGGCTGCTGGAAAAAAAAAACAATACCGGGGGTTATGGCAGCTATCTGCTTCCATAACGACGGTATTCCACTTCAAAGGACCGCCATAGAGTGACGGCGGGCGGTCCGGAAGTGGTAAAAAAAAAAAAAAAACATGTGGGGTCCCTCCTGTAGTCCAGACCCTTCTCCGAGCATGCAAACCGGCAGGTCAGGGGCTTCTCAGCCCCCCTCAACCATACCAGGCCACCTCAACATGAGGGGGAAGTGGTGCTTTGGAGCATGGTGATGGGGAAAAGGGCCTCTTCCAAACAACCCTGGGTGGTGGTTGTGGGGATCTGCGGGCGGGGGGGCTTTCCGGAATCTGGAAGGCGCCCCCCCCCCCGCAGACCCCCACAAGACAGATTGGGTTTGCGTGTTATTCATAGAAAGAATCTCTTACTCTGTGATTTTAGGATCCAAGTTTCCTATCCACAGCCGATGTCCATCCTGCAGGGAGCCCTCAGAGAGGATCGAAGCGTTCTCCAGCGGCAGCGTCTTTAAATCTTCCTCCATCGATTCTTCCTAAAATAACAGAAATAAATATACATCGTTATCCTTTTATTTCAGCAAATTTATATCCTCACATTAGGTGCTCACATGGCATCCAAGCCGAATGATCATGTGAATCAAAACAAGCTTCGTAAAACTAATACTAGTATGATTTACAGTCACTGGAAAGGATTTAGAAAACCTGAATAGAGTTGGTGCTGGCCATATCAGATAGTATTGCTCCTGGTAAGTAGCATCTCGTAGGCGCTAGATTGAGGCAAAACTAAATCTCAGGTGATTGCAATGCCCGCTACCCTGCTGGGAGTCGAGGTTCCTCCTGCCAGCCACGGTGTCACTACAGGACTTATAAATAACAACCGTTTCCTATGTGTGTTGATCAATGCAGCTTACTGCAGACCTTCATCCTAAATTAACATTTGTTTTTCAAGGTCTTCTCCCCCCTTCCTCTCTTAGGGACTAGCAGAGCTGGGGGTTACTACTGAGTGAGGGATCAGTAGAGCTGGGGGTTTCTGCTGAGCGGGGGGGGGGATCAGCAGAGCTGGAGGCACTACTGAGCAGGGAATTAGCAGAGCTGGGGGTACTACTGAGCAGAGGATCAGCAGAGCTGGGGGTACTACCGAGCAGGGGGTTACTACTGAGTAGGGGGGGGGTGATCAGAAAAGCTGGGGGATACCACTGAGCAGGGGGATCAGCACAGCTGGGAGTTACCACTGAGTAGGGAGATCAGCACAGCTGGGGGTTACCACTGAGTAGGGAGATCAGCACAGCTGGGGGTTACCACTGAGTAGGGAGATCAGCACAGCTGGGGGTTACCACTGAGTAGGGAGATCAGCACAGCTGGGGGTTACCACTGAGTAGGGAGGTTAGCACAGCTGGGGGTTACCACTGAGTAGGGAGGTCAGCACAGCTGGGGGTTACCACTGAGTAGGGAGGTCAGCACAGCTGGGGGTTACCACTGAGTAGGGAGGTCAGCACAGCTGGGGGTACCACTGAGCTGGGGATCAGTAGAGCTGGGGGTTACCACTGAGCTGGGGATCAGCAGAGCTGGGGGTTACCACTGAGCTGGGGATCAGTAGAGCTGGGGGTTACCACTGAGCTGGGGATCAGCAGAGCTGGGGGTTACCACTGAGCTGGGGATCAGCAGAGCTGGGGGTTACCACTGAGCTGGGGATCAGCAGAGCCGGGGGTTACCACTGAGCTGGGGATCAGCAGAGCTGGGGGTTACTACCGAGTAAGGGGATCAGCAGAGTTGGGGGTTACTACCGAGTAGGGGGATCAGCAGAGCTGGGGGTTACCACTGAATAGGGGGATCGGCAGAACTGGGTGATACCACTGAGCTTGGGATCAGCAGAGCTGGGGGTTACTACTGAGCAGGGGATCAGCAGAGCTGAGTGTCACACTGAGTAGGGAGATCAGCAGAGCTAGGAGATTACTACGGAGTCGGGGGATCATCAAAGCTGGGGGTTACTATTGAATAGGGGGATCAGCAGAGCTGGGCGTTACTACAGAGTGGGGGAGGGTTACTACTAAATAGGGGGGGATCAGTAGAGCTGGGGGTTACTACCGAGCAGGGGGGTCAGCAGAGCTGGGGGTTACCACTGAGTAGGGGGATAAGAAGAGCTGGGGTTACTACTGAGCAGGGGATCAGCAGAGCTGGGGGTTACCATTGAGTAGGGGGATAAAAAGAGCTGGGGTTACCACAGAGCGGGGGATCAGCAGAGTTGGGCGTTACTACTGAGTAGGGGGATCAGCAGATCTGGGGGTTACTACCGAGCTGGGAGGTTACTACTTAGCGGGGGATCAGCAGAGCTGGGGGTTACCACAGAGTAGGGGGATCATCAAAGCTGGGGGTTACTACTGAGCGGGGGATTAACAGAGCTGGGGGTTACCAATGAGTAGGGGGATAAGAAGAACTGGGGTTACTACTGAGTGGGGGATCAGCAGAGTTGGGGGTTACCACAGAGTAGAGGGATCAGCAGAGCTGGGGGTTACCACTGAGCGGGGGGGATCTGCTGAATGAGGGTCCCAATGAGCTTAGTGGAAGCAAGTGTAAATAAATAAATGGAGGTGAAACTCGGACACGTTGAGCGTTGGGGGTGTCGCTGTTCCAAGCTCTTCCAGCTCGAGTCTCTGAGAGCCCAGGAGGGTGAAATGCGTAGGGTGGGGGTGCAGCGTGCAATGTTCAGTGTCAATAAAGCTTTGTGGACGACCTGATGCCCCCGGCTCCTCTCACACCATGCTGCTCTCACATCGGATGGCAGCTCCTCTAAGCTTTTTGTTGCTGGAATCTTCCCTGCACAGTGTAGATGGGGATTTGTCCGGCGAGGACAGCGGGCGCGGCGGACGATTAGCAGCGGAGGGCTGTGATTGGTCAGAGGCGGTCAGCGCGGATTGTGTGAGCGGAGCAAACAAGGGGAGTCCAGCTCTGTTCCGATTTAAATATCAATTTCCAGCAGATTACATGAAATCTGTCATCCCAACACTCTGTTCTCCATCACAGCCCCCCTCCCCCCCACCTCCAGGAAAGTTACCGCCGCTCCCCGGGAGACGAAGGCTGCGAATCGCTGCCAAGAAACGCCCGGCGGGACGCAGAGCGATCTCCGGGTACAAGCAACTGCTTACAGGGTAACAGTGCAAGGCGTGCCGGGGTGGGATGAGGACACAGGGGGGCAGTGTGGAGCGCAGGCTGCATCCTTACATCTTCCTGGGGGAAGCGTTTAGACGGCGATGAGGAACGCTCCGCCCGCGCGCTCTGCGTTACCACGTCCAATCCGGGGACCCCAGACAATACGAGGGGACTTCCGGGGACCCCAGACAATACGGGGGGGGGGGGGGACTTCCAGGGACCCCAGGCAATATGGGGGGACTTCCAGGGACCCCAGGCAATATGGGGGGGGACTTCCAGGGACCCCAGGCAATAAGGGGGGACCTCCCAGGAAACCCCAGACAATATGGGGGAACTTGCGGGGACCACAGACAATACGGGGGAACTTGCAGGGACCCCAGACAATACGGGGGAACCCCAGAATAATATGGGGGACTTCCGGGCACCCCAGAATAATATGGGGGGGGACCCCAGACAATACGGGAGACTTCCAGGGACCCCAGAATAATACAGGGAGGGGACTTCCGGGAACCCCAGACAACACGGGGGAACTTCCGGGGACCCCAAACATTACGGGGGAACCCCAGACAATATGGGGGGGCCTCCCGGGAAACCCCAGACAATACAGGGGAACTTGCGGGGACCCCAGACAATACGGGGGAACCCCAGACAATATGGGGGAACTTGCAGGGACCCCAGACAATACGAGGGAACCCCAGACAATACGGGGGACTTCCAGGGACCCCAGAATAATATGGGGGGACTTCCGGGGACCCCAGAATAATACGGGGGGACTTCCGGGGACCCCAGAATAATATGGGGAGGGCTTCCAGTGACCCCAGACAATACGGGAGATTTCCAGGGACCCCAGACAATACAGGAGACTTCCGGGGACCCCAGACAATACGGGAGACTTCCGGGGACCCCAGACAATACGGGAGACTTCCGGGGACCCCAGAACAATACGGGGAGGGGACTTCCAGGGACCCCAGACAATGTGGGGGGACTTCCGGGGACCCCAGACAATACGGGGACCCCAGACAATACAGGGGGCCTTCCAGGGATCCCAGACAATACAGGAACCCAAGACAATATGGGGGGGGGGGGACTTCCGGGGATCCCAGACAATGGGGAGAGACTTCCGGGAACCCCAGACAATACGAGGGAACTTCCGGGGACCCCAGACAATATGGGGACCCCAGATAATACGGGTGGACTTCCTGGGATCCCAGACAATACGGGGGACCCAAGACAATACGGGGGGAACTTCCAGGGACCCCAGGCAATACGGGGGGAACTTCCAGGGACCCCAGGCAATACGGGGGGAACTTCCAGGGACCCCAGGCAATACGGGGGGAACTTCCAGGGACCCCAGGCAATACGGGGGGAACTTCCAGGGACCCCAGGCAATACGGGGGGGAACTTCCAGGGACCCCAGGCAATACGGGGGGGAACTTCCAGGGACCCCAGGCAATACGGGGGGACCTCCCGGGAAACCCTAGACAATACGGGGGAACTTGCGGGGACCCCAGACAATACGGGAGGAACTTACGGGGACCCCAGACAATACGGAGGAACCCCAGACAATACGGGGGGGCCTTCCAGGGATCCCAGACAATACGGGGGAACTTGCGGGGACCCCAGACAATACGAGGGAACCCCAGAAAATACGGGGGGGGGGCCTTCCAGGGATCCCAGACAATACGGGGGAACTTGCGGGGACCCCAGACAATACGGAGGAAGCCCAGACAATACGGGGGAACCCCAGACAATATGGGGGAACTTGCGGGGACCCCAGACAATACGGAGGAAGCCCAGACAATACGGGGGAACCCCAGACAATATGGGGGAACTTGCGGGGACCCCAGACAATACGGAGGAACCCCAGACAATACGGGGGAACCCCAGACAATACGGGGGGCCTTCCAGGAACCCCAGACAATACGGGGGGCCTTCCGGGGACCCCAGACAAAACGGGGGGGGACTTCCAGGGACCCCAGACAATACAGGGGGAACTTCCAGGGACCCCAGACAATACGTGGGAACCCCAGACAATATGGGGGAACTTGCAGGGGACCACAGACAATACGGGGACCCCAGACAATACGGGGGGCCTTCCAGGGATCCCAGACAATACGGGGGACCCCAGACGATATGAGAACCCCAGACAATATGGGGGGGGGACTTCCGGGAATCCCAGACAATACGGGGACCCCAGACAATATGGGGGGCCTTCCAGGGATCCCAGACAATATGGGGGGACTTCCGGGGACCCCAGGCAATACGGGGGGGGGGGGGACTTCCAGGGACCCCAGGCAATACAGGGGGAACTTCCAGGGACCCCAGACAATACAGGGGGAACTTCCAGGGACACCAGAATAATATGGGGAGGGTAGAGCTGCACGATCAATCGTATTAAAATCACGATCTCCATTGGGCATTACCGCGATTTTCAGTGCAGTTAATGGGGTCCGACTTGCGGGGCGACTCAGCGCAACTTGACAGTAATAAAAGTCAATGCAAGTCGCCTGAAGTCTTTTCAAGTCGAGAGACTTGAGTCTCAGGGGAGACTTCCAAGTCTGGGCAGAGAGCCAAGTTCTGAATCACCATTGATAAAAGCCTCTAAAAGAGATACAAAGTAATTTTACTTCAAAGGAATGAACTCTGAATGAACTCCCCTTGTATAGATGTTTGGTTTAACCATTTAAAGACTAAATCTTTCCTCACACTTGCTGTTTACAAATAAAAATCCATTATTTTGTGCCAGAAAAAGACTTAGAACCCCCAAACGTTATATACATTTTTTTTTAGCAGAGACCCTAGAGAATAAGATGGCGGTTGTTGCAATATTTTATGTCACACGCTGTTTGTGCAGCGAAGTTTTAAACGCAATTTTTTTGGAAAAATTACCCCTTTCAAAAAACTAAACGGTGCGGTTAGCCCAATTTTTTTTATATTTAAGAAATTACGCCGCGATAATCGTGGTCTTTATTGTAAGCAAAAAAATTGTGATTCTCATTTTGGCCCAGAATCGTGCAGCTCTAGGGGAGGGCTTCCGGTGACCCCAGACAATACGGGAGATTTCCAGGGACCCCAGAATAATACGGGGAGGGGACCACAGACAATGCGGGGGGACTTCTGGGGAACCCAGACAATATGGGGGGACCTCCCAGGAAACCCCAGACAATACGGGGGAACTTGCGGGGACCCCAGACAATACGGGGGAACCCCAGACAATACGGGGGACTTCCAGGGACCCCAGACAATACAGGGACCCCAGAATAATACGGGGGGGACTTCCGGGGAACCCAGAATAATACGGGGGAACTTCCGGGGAACCCAGAATAATACGGGGGACTTCCGGGGAACCCAGAATAATACGGGGGACTTCCGGGGAACCCAGAATAATATGGGGGGACTTCCGGGGAACCCAGACAATACGGGAGATTTCCAGGGACCCCAGAATAATACGGGGAGGGGACCCCAGACAATGCGGGGGGACTTCCGGTGACCCCAGACAATACGGGAGATTTCCAGGGACCCCAGAATAATACGGGGAGGGGACCCCAGACAATACGGGGGGGGACTTCCAGGGACCCCAGACAATATGGGGGGGGACTTACAGGGACCCCAGACAATATGAGGGGACCTCCCGGGAAACCCCAGACAATACGGGGGAACTTGTGGGGACCCCAGACAATACGGGAGAACCCCAGACAATACGGGGGACTTCCAGGGACCCCAGACAATACAGGGACCCCAGAATAATACGGGGGACTTCCGGGGAACCCAGAATAATACGGGGGACTTCCGGGGAACCCAGAATAATATGGGGGACTTCCGGGGAACCCAGAATAATATGGGGGACTTCCGGGGAACCCAGAATAATATGGGGGGACTTCCGGGGAACCCAGACAATACGGGAGATTTCCAGGGACCCCAGAATAATACGGGGAGGGGACCCCAGACAATACAGGGACCCCAGAATAATATGGGGGGACTTCCAGGGACCTCAGAATAATACAGGGGACTTCCGGGGAACCCAGAATAATATGGGGGGCTTCCGGTGACCCCAGACAATACGGGAGACTTCCAGGGACCCCAGAATAATACGGGTAGGGGACTTCCAGGGACCCCAGACAAGGGGGGGGGGGGGGGCACTTCCCAGACAAGATACAAGGACAGTCAGGGACCGCAGATCAGATATTGATGTCACCTTTAAGATTCCCCCCTCCCCCATCATCTCCATCAGATGGAGGACAACACCAGAGATGAGGAATCACCAGGCAGGGACAACAACACAGGGGCCCCCACAATCACCATTCTCAGGGCCTGCTGGGCCTTATAGTCCTCCAACCACCCCCAGGAGCCCCAGACTCCGGACATTCCCCTTTATACTCCATACAACCCCCTCCCCCGCTCTGTTTACCGGAGAGGCCTCCGCTCAGCCGATCATCCTCCCTGCCGGCGACGTCATCACCGCGCGACCTCCTCTCCTCGCCGCGCCGGCTGATGACGTCACCTGAAGCTGCCAGTGTCCTGGAGAGAAGAGGAGAGGTGACTGTATGGAGGGCTCTGCATGGGATTAATTATATATACTTCCCTGTGTGTGGGGGGGTGGGGGCTTTGTATCCCATTGTGTGGCGGTTGAAGAGGCCAGGTGAGCACAGGATACTGATGTATAGGTAGTTATATATAGTGAAGTGGCTTAAAGAGGTTGCAGGAGGTCAGCAGCTCTGAAACATATATATATATAAGTGTGTATGCTAATCTTCTGCAGCATTTTTTCAGCTACTTCAATATGTATGTTTTTACATATTTATATATATATATATTTTTTTTTTATTGAAGTGTCTGTAAGAGGCTGCAGGAGATCAGCAGCACTGTGTATGTATATATATATATGTGTGTATCAGTGCTGCTGATCTTCCCCAGCCGCTTCCTGCCTCCGGCATCGCCTGCCCATCATTGCTCTGGACCGGTTTCCTGATATAAGTGGACCGCCGCCGGCGCAATGTACGTCGGCCTACTTGTGGTCTCCACCAGGGACTCAGGAGACGGGGTGACCACCACTGGTGGACAACAGGAAGCGCCTGATCTAGGTTCTTGGCGGGATCACCCGGGATTATTTCAGTCAAATGCATAGATTTAAATCCCCCAAATCATGGATCGCATTTCTCACCCCTCCCCCCGGGGGGTTCACAACTTGTAACCCATCCTGCTGTTGGCTCTTTCAAAGTCACAGTTGTCCTCTTGTGGACCTTCACCGCCCCAATATAGTTCTCGTCCCTGCTGCTGAAAGTGTTGCCACCGCCCACAGGAAGGGACAGGGACACCTGAAAAAGGAGCTCGTTATTGGAAGTCTTATCATCACCAATGGAAAGTGAAAGCAGGCAGTGAGGAGGACACCTGAAAAAGGACCCTACTTCTGGAAGCACTGCCATCGCCACTGGAAAAGGAGAAGGTCAAGCAGGCAGTAATCGGAATACCTGAAAAAGGACCCTGCCTTTGGAAGTGTTGCCACCACCAATGGAAAGTGACTACTTTAAGCAGGCAGTGACGGTGATACCTGAAAAAGGACCCCCCCCCCCCCTCCCGGAAGCATTGCCATCTCCAATGAAAATTGAGAAGGTCAAGCAGGCAGAGACATGGACACCTGAAAAAAGGACCCCGCCTCTGGAAGTGTTGCCATCCCCAATGAAAAGTGACTATCATCAAGCAGGCAGTGACGTGGGCACCTGAAAAATGGACCCTACTGCTGAAAGCACTGCCATCGCCAATGGAAAATGAGAAGGTCAAGCAGGCAGAGACATGGACACCTGAAAAAAGGACCCTGCCTCTGGAAGTGTTACCATCACCAATGGAAAGTGACTACTTTAAGCAGGCAGTGACGGTGATACCTGAAAAAGGACCCCCCCCTGGAAGCATTGCCATCTCCAATGAAAATTGAGAAGGTCAAGCAGGCAGAGACATGGACACCTGAAAAAAGGACCCCACCTCTGGAAGTGTTGCCATCCCCAATGAAAAGTGACTATCGTCAAGCAGGCAGTGACGTGGGCACCTGAAAAATGGACCCTACTGCTGAAAGCACTGCCATCGCCAATGGAAAATAAGAAAGTCAAGCAGGAAGTGACGTGGACACCTAAAAAAAGGACCCCGTTACTGGAAGTCTTATCATCACCAATGGAAAGTGACTAAGTCAAGCAGGCAGTGATGGGGATACCTGAAAAAGGACCCCGCCTTTGGAAGTGTTGCCATCACCAATGGAAAGTGACTACTTTTAAGCAGGCAGTGATGTGGACACTCGAAAAAGGACCCTACTGCTGAAAGCACTGCCTTCACCAATGAAAAATGACAGGGTCAAGCAGGCAGTGACGTGGACACCTGAAGAAGGACCCCACCACTGCTGCTGTGCTAACTTGTAACATTTTTCCCAACCTACCACTGCACAGCGATTCATAAACTGCAACATTGCTTCAGTCCTGATGAAGGGGGTTGCGGCCCCTGAAACGCGTCGGCTTTGCAAACAATCCACCATTAGCATAAACTACCTGGACTTGAATATTATGACGTTTTTAATCCTTTTGCTGTTAGACTTGTTTTTGAATACATCGTTTAAAAATCATTTTAGGCCTGAAGATTACTTAGAACCTCCAAAACGTGAAGCAGAGACCCCGGAGAATAAAATGTTGGAAGATCCAATTTATTTATTTATTTTTTATGTCACATGATATTCGCCCACAGTCTAGTGCAGCCCAGCAGCGCCTCTCCCGTGCGTTCGGGGGGGGTCCCGGGATCCGATCCGGCTGTGTTATTCCTAGAGCTGGCCATGGACCAGACCAGGGGGTCTCAAACTGGAGGCCCTCCAGCTGTTCCTGAACTACAAGTCCCATCATGCCTCTGCCTGTGGGAGTCATTCTTGTAACTGGTCAGCCCTTGCAATGCCTCATGGGACTTGTAGTTTCGCAACAGCTGGAGGGCCGCCAGTTTGAGATCCCCCCCCACCCCCCTGGACTTGACAATCTACGGCCATCTCTATGGTCCTGGGAGGCTCTAAGTGACCTTGTGACGTCACTTCCGGTCCTGGCAGATGTAAGCGCCGCCATTTTTTGTTCTGGAAAGCATGAAATCATATTTTTTTTTTCATGCTTTCCAGGGTAGAGGAGAGATTTGGGGTCCCCCAATGTCTCCATAAAGAGGACCTGTCATCCCTTATTTCTATCACAAGGGATGTTTACATTAACAAAAGTGATTAAAAAAAAAAAAAGAGTGTAAAAATAAAAAGTAAAATAAATAAAAAAATATTTTTTTAAAGCCCCCCCCCCCCCAAAAATCCCTCGGTGCTCGGGCACATACGTAAGTCGCGTGTGCGCATATGTAAGCGGTATCCGCACCACACGTGGGGTATCGCCACGAACGTTAGAGCGAGAGCAATAATTCTAGCGCTAGACCTCCTCTGTAACTCTCAACTGGTAACCTGTAAAGGCATTAAAACCTTTACTTATGGAGACGTACCGGAGTTTGTCGCCATTCCACGAGCATAAATTCTAAAGAGCGACATTTTGGGTATCTATTTACCCAGTGTAACATCGTTTTAAAAAAAAAAAAATTGGGGTAAATATTGTGTTTTTGTTTTTTTTTTTTTTTTTTTTTTTTTTTTTTTTTTTTTTTTTTTTTAATTTTTTATTAGTTTTTTTAATTCATTAAAAAATGTTTTTATCTTTTTTTTGTAAAACCACTGTCCAAATACCATGTGTCATAAAAATTTGCAACGGTCGCCATTTTATTCCTTAGGGTCTCTCCTAAAAAAAAAAATGTTTGGTGGTTAGAAGTAATTTTCTAGCAAAAAAAAATACTGATTTAAAAAAAAAAGTTAGAAAAAGCCAAGTGGTTATTCTATAGAAATCGAATCCTCTGGGTGTGCTGACTTTCTTCACTTGTAATCATTACAGCTGAGACCCCGCCATGGCACTGACGGGTTTGGGAAGGTTCAGGCCGGTACTACAGCAGCTGAGATCCACGACGGCGGCGGCGGCGTGCTTATGGAACGCAGCACTCCTGGTCCGACAGCAGCAGCTTCCCGGGGCCCTTCTGAGTAGACAGCTGGCTGCCAAGAGCAGCAAAGGTAAGTCTCTTTTCATTACAGCCGTGAGCTGACGCTTCTTTTCATGCCATCCATTGTATACAATGCTGTGACTGGTCACAATGAACACGTGGTACAGGCAGGGCCAATCACAGCCCACCTGTACCATGTGATCAGCTTTGGCTAATCACGGCTAAATCACAACAATACCCACTGAATGAATCCGTTTCAGTTGAATCAGTAAAAATGGTTGCTTATACCAATTAAATTTATTGGTATAAGCAATCATAATGTTTAAAAAAAAAATCCTGATCACTTCCCTATAGTAACATTATATTTCTCTGGTCACAGTGTGTTAGAAAATAAATTGTAAAGAAAATAAAAAAACATAAAATAAAAATAATTATTTTGTAATGTATTCATCCATTATTATTATTATTATTATTATTATTATTTTTTTTTTTTAATACTGTCACCAGTCAGTGTCCCACCAGTTATATGACGAAGCTGCACTGCACTGGTGACAGTATGTAAAAATTAATATATAATTAATATATAAAAGTTTATTTTTAGAGGTAGGAGGGAAATATCAGAATTGGCCTAGGCTGGGAGTAGTTAGAATTGCGCACGCAACAAACTTCACTACTGAAAAGTTTGCATGGGGACACTCTAAAAGCCCCCACGGGTCATCAGTTTAGAGTTGATGCGAAAAATAGCCATTAAAAAAAACGGGTTTCGGCCGTCAGGCCTTAATCAGACCATGATTAAGGGCTAACAGCCAAAACACATTTTCACTACTTAAATGTTTGTATGGGGACACTTTAAAAGCCACTATAGGCAGTTAATGCAAAAAAGGGAAAAATTGCCATAAAAAACCAACAGGTTTCGGCTGGCAGGCCTTAATCAGACCATGGTTAAGGCCTAACCACACGTTTTCACTACTTAAATGTTTGCATGTGGACACTTTAAAAGCCACTATAGGCAGTTAATGCAAAAAAGGGAAAAATAGCCATAAAAAACCAACGGGTTTTGCCCGTCATGTCTTAATCAGACCACGATTAAGTCCTAATGGCCAAAACACGTCTTCACTACTTAAATGTTTGCATGGGGACACTTTAAAAGCCATTATAGGTTGCCAATTAATGCAAAAAAGGGAAAAATAGCCATAAAAAAACAACGGGTTTCGGCCGTCAGGCCTTAATCAGGCCATGATTAAGGCCTAACGGCCAAAACACGTCTTCACTACTTGCATGGGGACACTTTAAAAGCCACCATAGGTCGCCAGTTAATGCAAAAAAGGGAAAGGCTGGCACCATGAAAATCATCTGAAGCATAGTTCTTTATTGATACAGGCGAGAAAAAAAAATTGTCAATGATTATTTGCAAAATCTTATAACAAACAAATTTAAAAAATTTCCATAACAGCCAAAACACATTTTCACTACTTAAATGTTTGCATGGGAACACTTTAAAAGCCACTATAGGCAGTTAATGCAAAAAAGGGAAAAATAGCCATAAAAAAACAACGGGTTTCGGCCGTCAGGCCTTAATCAGGCCATGATTAAGGCCTAATGGCCAAAACACGTCTTCATTACATAAATGTTTGCATGGGGACACTTTGAAAGCCACTATAGGTCGCCAGTTAATGCAAAAAAGGAAAGGCTGGCACCATGAAAATCGTCTGAAGCATAATTCTTTATTGATACAGGCGAGAAAAAAAATTGTGAATGATTATTTGCAAAATCTTATAACAAACAAATTTAAAAAATTTCCATAATTTTTCATTTAGCAAACATAAAAAAAAAACAGCGGTGATTAAATACCACCAAAGAAAAAATCTCTGTGTGAACAAAATGATGCAAGGGGCCTGGAGCTGCAGCTCCAATAGCCCCTATGTTAATCCAGCCCTGCCTGGGCTGGGAGGTAAGTAGAGAAGCCGGGGTAATAAAAACTGTTTTTTTTTTTTTTTTTTTTTTGTTTTTTCGCATTTAGGCAAAAGCCAAAAACACGCCCAGGCAAGGGTAAACATCAACGCGTCTTTGGTCGAAGACATTATCGACCTGAAAGCTGTGGAGCACGACATGAAAACCGCTCTTGACAACCTGAAAGAAGACTTTAACAAAAACCTGAATATCAGAACCTCTCCAAGTAAGTGATGTTCCCCCAGGAATGTAATGACGCAATGGGGGAGAGGGCTAAATCTGGTGCAGCTCTACATAGGAACCAATCAGCTTCCAGTTTTTTGGGGGTTTTTTTTTGTTCGTCAAAAACAAGCCAACGTTAGAAGCTGATTGGCTACCATGCACAGCCGCACCAGATTTGTGCACTTTACAGTTTTAGTAAATCAACCCCCAATGGGGCACAACACCGGCTCCAATTATCTTTGGTGTCAGGGCTGATTTAGGCACCGTGCTACCCTAGGCAGGCGTGAATGGCGAGACCCTTTTTTTGTATAAGCTCCGCCCCTTGTCAGTAATTTAACCACTTGAAGACCAGGCATTTTCTGGCACTTTTCGTTGACAAAATCATTTTTTTTTGATAGAAAATTAGTTGGCTCCGCTGTGGACCCTTATAGATGTCCTGAATACTGACCCTATTTCTCTCTTCCATACCATGGATTCCCCCTGAGCAGGGCCGCCATCAGGGGGGTACAGGCAGTACTGTTGTAATGGGCCCCCAATCTCTCAAGGGGCCCTTACAACAAAGACTTTAGCAGTCTTTAACCACTTAAGGACCGGAAGGATTTCCCCCTTTAGGACCAGAGCCCTTTTTGCGATTCGGCGCTGTGTCGCTTTAACTGACAATTGCGCGGTCGTGCAACGTTGTACCCAAACTAAATTTGCGTCCTTTTTTTCCCACAAGCAGAGCTTTCTTTTGGTGGTATTTGATCATCGCTGCGTTATTTCTGATCGCCGCTATAAACAAAAGAAGAGCGACAATTTTGCAAAAAAAAAACAAATTTCTTACTTTTTGCTAAAATACAAATCCAACAAAAAAACATTTTTTTTCACCGTTTTTGGCCGATTTATATTCTTCCTCATATTTGCGATAAAAAAATCGCAATCTGCGTTTATTGATTGGTTTGCGCAAAAGTGGTCGCGTTTACGGATGATGAGAATTCATTTTTGGGGTTTTTATTTTTTTTATATTTTTTATTAGTAATGGCGGCGATCTGCGATTTTTAGCGGTACTGCGACATTTCAGCGGACATGTCGGACCATTTTGACACTTTTTTGGGACCATTGGCATTTATACAGCGATCAGTGCTATAAAAATGCACTGATTACTGTGTAAATGCCATTGGCAGTGAAGGGGTTAACCTGCAGGGGGCGCTCTAAGGGTTAACAGTGTTCCCTGGGCGTGTTCTAACTGTGTGTGGGCTGCCCTAGCAGGGGAAGGGAAGCGATCACAGCTTCCGTGTAAAGGAAGGCTGTGATCACAGTCCTTCCCCCCTCACAGAACGGAGGTCCGTGTTTACTTACACGGACCTCCGTTCTTTCTGGGGGGGCATCGCGGGTAGCCGGCGGCAATCGAAACCGCCGCACCCGCTGCCTGGCCCTCCCCGAACACAGTGAACGCGCGGGCGCACCTCCAGCGGCACACGTGCGCTCACAGTGCGCAATCTCGCAGCCGCCATCATATGACGGTGATTTGCGATATCGCACCACTTTGTCGCCGTCAAACTGCGGTTGGCGGTCGGCAAGTGGTTAACATTGCAGTCTATGGGAGGGAGACACCCGGTTTGGGGACACCGTTCTCCCGAACCATAGCCGATAAAAATACCAAACTTGGGACACAGAGAGGGCCTCATGGACCGCAATTGGTCCAAGTTTGGAACCTCCAGAACCTATGGTTCGGCCGTACCGGGTCCACAAAGTGACCAGTCATTGACCGGCAATTGTCGGGTGAATTTCGGACTTAACATTGGAGTCTACGGGAGGGTGGCACCCAGTTTGGGGACACCGTTCTCCTGAACCATAGCCGATAAAAATACCAAACTTGGGTCCCATGGAGAAGGCCCCCTGGACCACAACTGGTCCAAGTTTGGGACCTCCAGCACCTATGGTTCAGCGCGAGGTCTTATTGCAAGCATCGGGTAAGGCTGTGCTGCCTGTGCACTGTTTGTTTAACCCCTTGGATCCCACACTAGCATGCATTGCACACTTCACTTCACTAGAATGGGTCATGCTTGGCAGGCTACACCTGGTAAGTGTGACAGGGTGCACCCCTGGCCAGTGGGCAGATGTGGTGGGATTGCCAGTCGGCGGGCCCTGGGGAATGTTGGTCGTCATACAGGGGGGCCCAGGTATAAAGCTGTGTAAGGGGCCCCAAAATTTCTGATGGCTGCCCTGCCCCTGAGTATCGTCCTAAACCTCTAAACCAAATGCTGACCCATACCCTGTCGGTCTGGGATTCCATTAAATTCTCTGCACGCCTGATATCCCCCCCCACCTCCCACTCTTACCACTACTTAACTGTTCTTTGTTCCCGCTGGAGTTGGAAAACCCCCAAAGTTTTCAATGGTGGAAGCACAAAGGTCTTTCTACAGTTCGCTCCTTGCTCACGGCCAGGGGAATTTGTTCGTACCAATATCTATGGGACTATCACGAGATCCCCGAATCGGAACGTTTCCAATATATGCAAATTCTCCACTTTTTAGAATCTCTAAGCCAAGGTTTCTCAACCAGGGTTCCTCCAGAGGTTGCTAGGGGTTCCTTGAGCAATGGTCAATTTCTACCTCTCAGATAAATTCCCAATGACATCATTGATCTTTTTAGCTATTTGTAAGGGGGTAATGCTTCCCAATGACCACAAGTGTAAGGAGCATTCTTCCCATTGACCATCACATTAGTGTATCATGAGTTGTAGATTTTTAATTTTTAGCAGGGGGTTCCCCGAGACCGGAGAATTATTTCAAGGGTTCCTCGGTGTTGGAAAGGTTGAGAAAGGCTGAAGCAAATACCATGAACACCCGTTCTTGTCCACCGCTTTTCGAAACTAGGTGTCGAACCAACCCTACTACCTGGGGTCTGATCTCTCTGTTGTATTCCTCTATACTGAATAATACTGGAACACAAACGCCCCTCTACTTTGACAGATGGGCAAATGACCTTGGCTCTGCTCCACAGCCAGGAGACTGGAGTTAAATGGGGGAAGCCCTGTTTAAATCTTCCCGCAGTGTCCTGGCTCTCGAAAATACTTTCAAAGTTACTTTACCTCAGCCAGGATCACACAATGTCTTCCATCATATCTGTCCAACTGCTTCCAAGGTTGCCCAGATTTGGGTGATATGAAACATATATGTTGGACTCTTCCTAAAGTCCGGAGGTTATGGATTAGGGCAGGGGTCCCAAACTTTCTAAACAAAGGACTGGTTTACTGTCCTTCAGACTTTACGGGTGAAGGGGGGGCGGACGGTGGCCATTGGGAATAGAAAATGTCCCAGCATCAGTTGGAGTAAACCATGCCCCATCTTTGGTGCCATTGGTAGGAATTACATTCTATCATTGGTAGCATTGAGCCCTGTAGTTGGTGTTATTGGTAGGAATGGTGCCCCATTGTTGGTGGTGTTGGGAGGAAATGTACCCCATCCTTGGTGTCATTGGGAGGAATTGTGCCCCATCCTTGTTGTCATTGGGCCCCATGGTTGGTATCATTGCGAGGAATTGTGCCCCATTGTTGATGTCAGTAAATGTTATAAGGGGCAGGTAAAATCAAGCAAAGGGCCACATCCAGCCCCCGGGCCCTATCGTTGGTGTCATTGTGAGGAATGGTGCCCCATCCTTTGTGTCATTGGGAGGAATTGTGCCCCATCATTGGTGCCATTGGGCCCCATTTTTGGTGTCGTGAGGAATTGTGCCCCATCATTGGTGCCATTGGGCCCCATTTTTGGTGTCATTGTGAGGAATTGTGCCCCATTGTTGGTGTCAGTGAATGATATAATGGTCCAAGGGCCAAGTAAAAGCAAGCAAAGGGCCTCATCCGGCCCCCCGGGCTGCAGCTTGGAGACCACTGGATTAGGGAATACAGACTGGTTGATACGGTCCTTTGTGTAAATTTACTGAGAGACCCATGGGAAGCACTTTTACATAAACCTATAGCAGATGCCACCCATCGGGAGCGAACCCTAATTACTCAGTTTTATGGCGGTCGAAGCAAACTATAGCGCGGTCTTGGGAAACACCACTTCTGAGCTTTGAAGTGGTTAAAAATCGGATCCACGGCACGCTCCTTAACGAAAGACTGACGGCGATCCTTGAGGACAAGTACGACAAATTCCAACGGAGTTGGCAACCATGAATAGACCATGTCCCCCCTTCTCAAATGACCTCCCAATTCCCAGATCTGTGAAAGCTCCATGCACTACAGCGGAAAGCCCCTGGGGGGTGCCTGATTTCACTTTTGTTTATGTATCGTTTTTTACCTCTTTTTTTTTGTTTTTTTTAAATGAAAAATCTCAGTAAAATTCAGTAAAAGAAGAAAATTTTGTTAGAACCCTCAACATTGTGTGTGTGTGTATGTATGTGTATGTGTGTGTGTGTGCGTGTGTGTATATATGTATATATATATGAGATTTTTTAAAGCAGAGGCCCTAGAGAATATATTTGGTGGGTTTTGCAATTTTAATGTCATATGGTGTTTGCGTAGAGATTTTTCAAACGCAATTGTTTGGTAAAGAATTAAACTTTTTTTTTACATTTTAATGCAAAAAAAAAAACAATATAATAACCCAGTTTTTTTGGCAAAATATAAAAGATGTCACGCCGTGAAAATAGATACCAAACATGCCACGCTTTAAAATTGCGCATGCCCGTGCAACGGCAACAAACAGCGTCAATTTTACTATGCATAGGCGACGCTTTAAAAGCCTTTACAGGTTGCCACTTTAGATGTACAGAGGAGGTCAGGTGTGAGAATCACTGCCCATGATCTGACGTTCGCAGTGATACCTCACATGTGTGGGACGATCGCTGTTTGCGGGCGTTCGGGACCGACGCATGCTTTCGCCTTTGCGCGAGGACTCTTTAAATAATTTTTTTTTTTTAAGATATATTTATTGAATAATTTATCTAAACAAAATTAAAAACAAAACACAGCACAATTGTACTGAGAAATCCAATGTACGGAATGTATTTAAAAAAAAATAAACAATACACATTTAAGCGTATCGCCTTTTTTTTTTAATATCACTGTTATTGCTGTCAGAAGGAATGTAAACATCCATTGTGACAGTAATAGGCAGTGACAGGTCCTCTTTATGGAGGGATCTGGCAGTCTGTAAGACCCCAAATCCATCCTCCACCCTTAAAAGCATTCAAAACACCAAGATCTGAGTTTTTGAAGGCTTTCGATTCTTTAAAAATTGCGCCATTGAAGTAAACCGTTCAAGGGACAGGACTGCGTTGTTTGGTCACCGTGGACCGTTTTTAGCATTCAAGGGCCTGGAGTGCTGTTTTTGGTCACCATGGACCATTTTTATTATTCGAAGGGCGGGAGTGCTGTTCTTGGTCATCGAGGACCATCTTTGGCCTCCAAGGGCTAGAAGTGCGGTTTTTGGTCACCGAGGACCATACTTGGCCTCCAAGAGCCAGGAGGGCTGTATTTGGTCACCGAGGACCATTTTTGGCATTCAAGGGACAGAAATGCTGTTTTTTCTCACTGAGGAACATTTTTGGCCTCTAAGGGCCTGGAGTGCTTTTTTTGGTCACCATGGACCATTTTTGGTATTTGAAGGCCAGGAGTGTGCTGTTTTTGGCCTCCAGGGGCCAGGCGTGCTGTTTTTGTTCACAAGAACCATTTTTGGTCTCCAGGGGCTGGGAGTGCTGTTTTTGGACACTGAGGACCATTTTTACCATCCAAGGGCCAGAAGTGATTTTTTGGGTCACCGAGGAACATTCTTTAGCATTCAAGGGCGGGAGTGCTGTTTTTGGTTACAGAGGACATTTTTTACATCCAAGGGCCGGGAGTCCTGTTTGTGGTCACCAAGGACCATTTTTGGCATTCAAGGACCAGAAGTGCTGTTTTTGCTCACTGAGGAACATTTTTGGCCTCTAAGGGCCTGGAGTGCTTTGTGGTCACCATGGACCATTTTTGGTATTCGAAGGCCAGGAGTGCTGTTTTTGGCCTCCCAGGGCCAGGAGTGCTGTTTTTGGACACTGAGGACCATTTTTAGCATCCAAGGGCCAGAAGTGATTTTTTGGGTCACCGAGGAACATTTTTTAGCATTCAAGGGCGGGAGTGCTGTTTTTGGTTACAGAGGACATTTTTGGCATCCAAGGTCCGGGAGTGCTGTTTTTGGTCACCAAGTACCATTTTTGGTAATCAAGGGCCAGGAGATGTCCCCTCCAGCTGCTTGCAAAAGCAGTCCAGTAGTTAATTGGGCACTAGGGTTGCTTTTACAAGAAAAAAAAATGGTCCTGGGGTGATGTCTGCAGTTGCCACTGAAGCTTCTACTACATAGAGCCTTATTATGGCAGAGCATGGCATTGATGACACCTTTAAAGTGTGTGGTCCGGCATTAGCCAAATTTACCCCAAAGCCCTCCACTAGATCCCCCTCTAGATCATGTCCCAGCATTATTATTCTTTTTTTTTTTTTTGCTTTGTTCTTGTATTAAGAAACAGTTTTTAATACTTTTACTTTTCCTATTCTAGACGGTATGTACTATTGCATTTTTCGTATGTGTCTTTCTTGCTACATGTGAATTTGCCCTTTGTTTCCAGGTGCTTTTGATCATATTGTTGTCGCAACAAAAGATGGAAAATTCCCATTGAATCATCTGGCACAGATCACCCTGAAATCTCCTCGACTCTTCCTTATCAACATGTCAGGTTTTCCTGAGGTTAGTTACATTGGCAGGATAGACATTATCAAGTTTGACTTTTAACCTCTTGCCGCCCCACCACAGTACAATTACTTCAGGAGGGTGGCAGCTGCAGGCGCAGTCACATGTATACACTCACCGGCCACTTTATTAGGTACACCTTTTCAATTGCTTGGTAACAGAAATTGCTAATCAGCCAATTACATGGCAGCAACTCCATGCATTAAGGCATCTAGATGTGGTGAAGGCCAACCTGAGCATCAGAATGGAGAAGAAAGAGGATCTAAGTGACTTTGAATGTGGCGTGGTTGTTGGTGCCAGATGGGCTGGTCTGAATATTTCTGGGTTTTTTAAGGCACAACCATCTCTCGGGTTTACAGAGAATGGTGGGGGGGAAAAGAGAAAATATCCAGTGAGCGGGAGTTGTGTGCCTTTTTGATGTCAGAACCAGGAGGAGAATGGGCAGACTGGTTCCAGATGATAGAATGGCAACAGTAACTCAAATAACCACTCGTTACACCCAGGTTATGCAGAATACCATCTCTGACCGCACAACACATCGAACCTTGAAGCAGATGGGCTACAGCGGCAGAAGACCATCCCGGGTGCCACTCCTGTCAGCTAAGGACAGGAAACTTAGGCTACAATTGGCACAGGATCACCAAAATTGGGCAATAGAAGATTGGAAAAACGTTGCCTGGTCTGATGAGTCTGGATTTCAGCTGCGACATTCAGATGGCAGGGTCAGAATTTGGCGCATGGATCCATCCTGCCTTGTATCACCGGTTCAGGCTGGTGGTGGTGGGGGTGTAATGGTGTGGGGGATATTTTCCCGGCAGACTTTGGGCCCCTTAGTACCAATTGGGCATCGTTTAAACCCCACAGCCTACCTAAGTATTGTTGCTGACCATGTCCATCCCTTTATGACTACAGTGCCCCCATCTTCTGATGGCTCCTTCCAGCAGGATAATGCACCATGTCACAAAGCTCCAATCATCTCAGCACTGGACAATGAGGTCACTGCACTCCAATGGCCTCCACAGTCACCACATCTCATGCAATAGAGCATCTTTGAGATGTGGTTGGCATCATGGATGTGCAGCCAACAAATCTGCAGCAACTGCGTGATGCTATCATGTCAATATGGACCTTTGAGGAACGTTTCCAACACCTTGTTGAATCTATGCCACGAAGAATGAAGGCAAAAGGGGGTCCAACCCAGTACTAGTAAGGTGGACCTAATAAAGTGGCCGGTTAGTGCATGTATGCGTGATCTTGTCTCTTCTGGGTTAGGAGTATGCAGCATGCCCCTCCTGGGACTGCTGTGTCCGCCGGACACAGCGAATTATGGTTACTGGTAACCGGGTATCATGTGATCACTATGATTGGTCATATAAATCACAATGTAAACAGCCTATCATGAACGTCTTTCCATTCATGAACAGCTTGCTTACTGTTGCAATCTGTGATTGTCCCACAGCTATCACACAGTACCTGGCTACCTGTACCATGTGATTAGCTGTAGCCAATCGCAGATCACAACCATAAACAAGCTGTTTTTGACCCAATCATGACAGCTAAAGCTATTGCTCATACAGTGATCATCGCTTTAAAAGCAATAACAGTGTTTTAAAAAAAAAAAGAAGAATCCCTGATCACCTCACTATAGTGACATTGAGCTACTCTGAGAGGATGTAAAAAAAAGTAAACAGAAAAAAAATGTTAAAAAAAAAAGTAAAGGATTGAATAATATAATAGGTCCACTTTGGTGATGAGCTGAAACGCAAAGCAGATGCCCTGTATCGCCTGCAGTGTTGATCTGAAGGCTGCGTGAGGAGCCAAAAAGGCTTGGTATATTGCAAGTTAAAGCTGAGCTCCAGACAGCTATTAAAAGCACAAGTTTTATTTCCAGCTCATTCATGCATTTTTATGTGAAATTGGTGTAAGTACCTGCATTCGACATTGTTGCAGCCCGCACCGTCTCTGTGCGGAAGAGCTTAGACTGGGAGAGGGAGATGCAGTACAAGTTGCCAATCAGTTCATGTGCCGACAAGAAGCATGCTGATAGGAGGAGAGAGCCCAGTGGCAGAGATATTAACTTATCACTGTGCTCCTTTTTCTTTCGCAGTTACAGGTTGGGGGCTCGTCCGGGATTATCTGATAATGGGTTGAATGAATAACAAGACTTTAAAAACCTGCACGTTCATGAATGCATTTTATGTTTCAGAGTGCCCCTGCAGCGGTGAATGCATTAAGGCAGAGTCAAATGAACCTTAACCCAGAGCTCGATGGCGCTCTCATCCGCGTACCTGTGCCACAGTGAGTTATTTTGGATTTTCTATAGAAGAATATGAGGCTCCTCCAAACGAAACAGTGGAAACTTTAAATCCTAATGCTACATTCACACAGGGGGAATTAACACACCTTGCGAGTTCCAGCAGCAAGAATGTGCGGTTAACTGCGGCGGGAATGACTTGTTCTGCAGCCGCTCAGCCCATACAATGCAATGACTGCCGCAGCTATCCAGCGATTAACCTGCGGCGATCGTGGCTGGGTGCAAAAAAGACTGCAGTCATGAATCCAGCCACGATCTTCTGTCCTTCACCGCAGGTTCTCGCTGTGTGGTTACATCTTTTAGGATCTATGCCTCACGCCCAAGTTCCCAAATTAGTTAAACATAAATAGCTTAGCTTAACCACTTGCCGCCCGTCCCATAGCAGTTTTACTGCTACAGGGCGGCAGCTATGCGTTGGATCATATATGCGTGATTCGCCTCTTTCAGGTAGGGACGCTCATGTGTGCCACCGGCGGCTGGTTCCTGCTGTGGTCGTATACTGCGGGAGTCCAGTGGCGGGTACCACGGACTCGATGTCTGCCGCCCCCCGCGGTCATCAAGCACAATGGTCGAATGGTGGTCTGCCTATGTAAGCAAGGCAGATCGCCGTTCTGACAGAAGGGAAGGCATGGATCCTGTGTCTCTGCAAAGCAGGGACTAGAATCCATGTCTTCCCCTAGTAAAAGCACCTCCCCCACAGTATAGTAAAACACAATCTAGGCACACATTTAACCCCTAGACGTTTAAACTCTTTCCCAGCCAGTGTCATTAGTACAGTGACAGTGCATATATTTAGCACTGATAACGGTATTAGTGTCACTGGTCCGCAAAAAGTGTCAATTAGTGTCCAATCATCTGCTGCAATATCACACTCCTGCTATAAGTCGCTGTTCGCCGCCATTACTAGTAAACATAAATAAATAAAAATAGTTTGACACTAACTTTTAATAAATAATCAATATATAGGCTTATTGGGATTTTTTTAACCGAAAATATGTAGCAGGATACATATTGGCCTAAATTAGATTTTTATTTTATTTTTTTATTGAATTTTTTTTTTTATAGCAGAAAGTAAAAAAATATTGTTTTTTCTTTTTCAAAACTGTCGGTCTTTTTTTTTTTTTTTGAATATAGAGCAAAAAAATAAAAACCGCAGAGGTGATCAAATACAAACAAAAGAAAGCTCTATTTGTGGGGAAAAAAGGATATCAATTTAATTTGGGTACAGCGTCGCACGACCGCAAAATTTTCAGTCAACTACTTAAGGACCGGGAGGATTTACCCCCCCCCCAGTTCATGACCAGGCCATTTTTTGCGATACGGCACCAATTGCGCGGTCGTGCGACGTTGTACCCAAACAAAATTGACGTCCTTTTTTCCCCACAAATAGAGCTTTCTTTTGGTGGTATTTGATCCCCTCTGCGGTTTTTATTTTTTGCGCCATAAACAAAAAAAGAGCGACAATTCAGAAAAAAAAAAGTGTACTTTTTTGCTATATAAAAAAAGTAAAAAAACAAATTTATTCATCAGTTTAGGCCGATATAAATTCTACATATAAATGGAGGTGGATGAGAGATGATGATACTGCGCACTGTCTCAATGCATAATAACACTTTGAATAACATATGTGCAAACAATTCGCTGAAATAAAAACATAAAACATAAAAACATAAAAAATATATGCAAATAAATTAAACATTCAGTTTGGTAAAATAGTAAGATAAAGTCTTTCCAATAAAGTGCTCAGATATGCATAAGGTGCATATTCAATAATCACAAGCCTAGAGTAGATCGCTCATGGTGCTATATTAAAAGTTCATAAATGAGCATTAAAGTTCTAATGGTGAATGGGATAATCCGTGTGTCTTCTGAAACGATATATGGTGTCTTCACCGTCACCTTGGTGCATAAGATGTGCTCACCTCAAGGATGAATCCTAAGCGTTGTGGAGGGTGATATTCCCTTAGTTCAGCAATTTGGGGTGGGATGTGATCCTGGTCCTCTTTCCAGTAGGTAATTGGCCCCAGTCCTTCTGCTTCGTCACCTACTTCGGTAGCTCTGCAGGGTGTATAGAGGAAGGGGGATTTAAAGAGCGGGACCTCTCATAGTGTAGTGTTGTTAAAACAAGTGGTTTATTAAAATAAAAGGTTGCGCTTACATCAAACACTCTTTAAAACGGCATAAAAACAAACAGAACACGGCCTTAAGCCGCCTCTCACATTACTTCCGGTAACAGGCCACGTCTACGGGTTACGTCACACCTTGTGACTTCTTCAGGGAATCCTGAAGAAGTCACGAGGTGTGACGTAACGCGTAGGCGTTCTATGTGTAGCTGTGAGCACAGCCAGATATTGCGGCGTTGTCAGGAATTGACCTTTCTCCTGGTCCTA
>BLSH010346120.1:28596-55616 GCA_018402905.1 Glandirana rugosa | reverse complement strand
TTCACTGCCCCCTGCTGGTTAACCCCTTCACTGCCGATAACATTTATACAGTAATCAGTGGACATTTAAATTTCTGATCGCTGTATAAATGTCATTGGTCCCAAAAAAGTGTCAAAAATGTCCGACATGTCCGCCCGGATATCAAAGTCCCGATAAAAATCGCAGATCGCCGCCATTACTAGTAAAAAAAATAATAATAATAAAAACGCCATAAATCAATTCCCATAGTTTGTAGACGCAATAACTTTTGCGCAAACCAATCAATAAACGGCGATTGCGATTTTTTTTACCAAAAATATGTAGAAGAATATAAATCGGCCAAACCCAATAAATAATTTTTTTTTTATTTTTTATTTTGGGACATTTATTAGAGCAAAAAGTAAAAAATATTGTTCTTTTTTCAAAATTGTCGCTCTTGGTTTTGTTCATAGCGCAAAAAATAAAAACCGCAGAGGTGATCAAATACCACCAAAAGAAAGATCTATTTGTGGGAAAAAAAGGACATCAATTTTATTTGGGTACAACGTTGCACGACCGCGCAATTGTCATTCAAAATGCGACAGCGCTGAAACCTGAAAATTGGTCTGGGCAGGAGGGGGGTTTAAGTGCCCAGTAAGGAAGTGGTTAACAATCAGTAACTGTCATGGTTGTTAAGGACATTGGCGGCCTCCCGCTCCTTAACAACCATGACTGTTAAGGGAGCCTTTTTTTTTTTTTTAGACATTGTGGGTATGGGGTTCTCCTCAAAATCCATACCAGACCCGAAGGCCTTTTTTTTTTTTTGGAACCCCACTGACAGCTGATGACTCATCGGTTGTTAAGGACACGGCGGCCATCCGCTCCTTAACCATCACTATTACTGATTGTTAAGGGCGCCATTTTTTTTTTTACATTTTGGTGTGGGGTTCTCCTCAAAATCCATACCAGACCCCAAGGTCTTTTTTTTACATTCAGCTGTCAGTGGGGGAACTACACTGACAGCTAATGCCTCTTTGGTTTTTAAGGAGGCCCTTAAAAAGATGACGTCCTTAACAATCAGTAACAGTCATGGTTGTTAAGGACGCCGGCGGCCGCATGCTCCTTGACAACCATCACTGTTACTGATTGTTAGGGGTGCCATTTTTTTTTTTTGGACATTTTGGTGTGGGTTTCTCCTCAAAATCCATACCAGACCCGAAGGCCTTTTTTTTTTTTTTGGGGAACCCCACTGACAGCTGATGACTCATTGGCTTTTTAAGGAGGCCCTTAAAAAAAATGGCGTCCTTAACAATCAGTAACTGCCATGGTTGTTAAGGACACCGGCGGCCGCCCGCTCCTTAACAACCATGACTGTTACTGATTGTTAAGGGTGCCATTTTTTTTTAGACATTTTGGTGTGGGGTTCTCCTCAAAATCCATACCAGACCCCAAGACCTTTTTTTACATTCAGCTGTCAGCGGGGGAACCCAACCGACAGCTGATGACTCATCTGTTTTTAAGGAGGCCCTTAAAAAGATGACGTCCTTAACAATCAGTAACTGTCATGGTTGTTAAGGACGCCGGCAGCCGCCCGCCCCTTAACAACCATGACAGTTACTGATTGTTAAGGGCGCCATTTTTTTTTTAGACATTTTGGTGTGGGGTTCTCCTCAAAATCCATACCAGACCCCAAGGTCTTTTTTTTTTGGGAACCCCACTGACAGCTGATGACTCATTGTTTTTTAAGGACACGTTGGCTATTCGCTCCTTAAAAGCTGGCTGTTCACAATTTGTTTGACGTCATCGCGCCCCTGGCCACTCATGTAGCCAGAGGCTGCGAACCTAGAAGGAAGACCGGGGGGAAGATGTCAGCCGTCTCACCAGTGACATTGCGTCGCTGTAGGGCTTCATTCTAAGGCATGGGTGCTCAACCTGTGGCCCTCCAGCTGTTGCGGAACTACAAGTGCCATCATGCCTCTGCTTGTGGGAGTCATGCTTGTAACTGTCAGCCCTTGCAATGCCTCATGGGACTTGTAGTTCTGCAACAGCTGGAGGGCCACAGGTTGAGCACCCATTTTCTAAGTTTCTCATAATGTGCTAGTATGTGATGCATACTAGCACATTATGACAGCCTGGTTTACAACAGCTTTAAGGAGAAAAAAAAAAAAGCAAACGCATGAAAAACAAAACACTCGCATTTTTGGTGCGGGTCCATTGAAGTTTATTACACGCAAAACGCAAACTGCTGCGGGAAAAAAAAAGCCCCCAACTCTTTCCAAAAGAAATGCAACAGCTGGAAAAAACATATATGTGAACGTGTTCCATAGAAATTAATGTTAAATGGACCGTAATGCGTTTCTACTAACAAAAAAAAAAACGCTGGGGTCAAGCAGAACTGAATGAAAAAAAACTTTTAAAAAAAATTTTGAATAGGAGGGTTATAACCCCTGTGAGCTTTTATTTTTAACTATCTGTGTCCCGTTGGGGAGAGTTCCCTACACTTCCTGTTGCATTGCCAAATCAGGAAGTGAGAGGAAATCCCTCCCAACGTGTCACCAGAACTAGTGTCCCCACTGGAAGATTTCTCCTCTCTTCCTGTTATGATGACACCCCAAAATCTGGGATTTTCTTCCAGTCTCGGTGAGAACAGTAAACAGAGGGGGTGAATCTCCCTGGTGGGAAGGGGGGGGGAGTGCACAGAGGGCAGTAAAAACCTGACAGGGGTTCTAATTCCGCTCCACTCCATCCAAAACTAAGTATGGTTTAGGCTGACCTCTAGGTAGATATAAATATATATGAGCAACATTTAGGGGTCCATTTAACCCTTTACCGCTGGCAGGAGCTGACCCTTTCAGTGCCCAGTAGGAGGTGCTCCTGTTCATCTGCTTACCGTGATTGGCCGGCATAGTGATGATGTCATCGCAAGCATCAGGAGATGGTAGAAGAGGCTCCTGATCAAGTGATCACTGTGGCAGCCAATCATGAGGGGGTTACTCTCTTTAATGCCGGCCATACACATATGTGGTAATAAGGCGGCGGGACTTCTTCTGTGTTGCCACGTATATTCGTATGGCCGGTGTTGCTGTTTTTGTGCTGGAAGTGTGCACGCTTGGCACCCTCTGTGCCCTTCCAGACACAGAGAGGATCAGGAGATGGTAGAAGAGGCTCCTGATCAAGTGATCACTGTGACAGCCAATCATGAGGGGGTTACACTTCCTAATGCCGGCCATACACATATGTGGAAAGAAGGTGGTGGGGCTTCAGCTGTGCTGCCATATATATATTTGTACGGCTGGCATTGCTGTTTTTTTTGCTGGGAGCATGCACACCTGGTGCCACCAGCACCATGACCGCGCTGTCCCTGATACTGTGAGGATCAAGAGCCAGTGGCAGAGTGACAGCCAATCATAAAAAAGGGTTACACTCCTTAATGCTGGCCATACAGATATGTGGTGGTACGGTGGTGGGGATTCTTCCATGCTGCCACATGTGTAGCAGAGGCTCCTGATCATGTGATCACTGTGACGGCCAATCTTAAGGGGGTTACACTCCTTAATGCTGGCCATACAGATATGTGGTGGTACGGTGGTGGGGCTTCTTCTATGCTGCTTCATGTGTAGCAGAGGCTCCCTATCACGTGACGGCCAATCGTTAGGGGGTATGATTCCATCTTGATGCTTTCCCAGGCTCTCCACGGATCCCCATTCCATGCAAGAGTCACCTCTGGTACTTCATCTCAGGTCTCCATCCCTCTCAGAATCTTTTCTGGATCTTTGGCAGATTTTGATCAGTAAACTTTAAACACCCGGATAGGCTTCAGACAAACCTAGTAGCCAGCAGCCTCCTGGATAGGCCCCAAGCTTCAGGCCTAGTGGCCAGGAGCTGTTTCACACACGTCCACCCATGAGGACAGGGTGGGCTGGACTTTTTGATCACGTGACTTCTTCCAGTTAAATACCTCTCCCACAATGCACCAGCACCGAGCTCATTGGCTGAGAAAGTATGTGTAACTGTAACTTCAATGTACTGTAGCTCATCACTCTGATGTCAGAGGCAACAGCACCGCCTACTGACCAAAAGAGAGAAGCCACAAAGAACTGGAATGAGCCATGTATTTCCCAAAATACTGTAAATTAGCCAGGTATCTATTACCCAGCACAACTAAATTTACCTATCACCCTATTCTAGTGGTGAGGGCGCTACACAGATATGTGGTGGTACGGTGGTGGGGCTTCTTCTATGCTGCCACATCTGTAGCAGAGGCTCCTGATCATGTGATCACTGTGACGGCCAATCATAAGGGGGTTAAACTTCTTAATCCTGGCCATACAGATATGTGGTGGTGCGGTGGTGGGGCTTCTTCCATCCTGCCTCATGAGTAGCAGAGGCTCCCGATCATGTGATCACTGTGACAGTCAATCGTAAGGGGGTTAAACTTCTTAATGCTGGCCATACAGATATGTGGTGGTGCGGTGGTGGGGCTTCTTCCATCCTGCCTCATGTGTAGCAGAGGCTCCCGATCACATGATCACTGTGACGGCCAATCATAAGGGGGTATGATTCCATCTTGTTGCTTTCCCAGGCTCTCCACGGATCCCCAGTCCACCATGCAAGAGTCACCTCTGGTACTTCATCTCAGGTCTCCATCCCTCCCAGTATCTTTTCTGGATCTTTGGCAGGCTTTGATCAGTAAACTTTGAACACCCGGATAGGCTTCAGACAAACCTAGCAGCCGGCATCCTCCTGGATAGGCCCCAGGCTTCAGGCCTAGTGGCCAGGAGTTGTTTCACACACGTTCACCCATGAGGGCAGGGTGGGCAGGACTTTTTGATCACCTGACTTCTTCCAGTTAAATACCTCTCCCACAATGAACCAGCACCGAGCTCATTGGCTGAGAAAGTATGTGTAACTCTAACTTCAATGTACTGTAGCTCATCACTCTGATGTCAGAGGCAACAGCACCGCCTACTGACCAAAAGAGAGAAGCCACAAAGAACTGGAATGAGCCATGTAATCCCCAAAACACTGTAAATTAGCCAGGTATCTATTACCCAGCCCAACTAAACTTGCCTATCACCCTATTCTAGTGGTGAGGGCGCTACACAGATATGTGGTGGTACGGTGGTGGGGTTTCTTCCATGCTACCACATGTGCAGCAGAGACTCCCGATCACATGATCACTGTGACGGCCAATCGTAAAGGGGTTACATTCCTTAATCCTGGCCATACAGATATGTGGTGGTACGGTGGTGGGGCTTCTTCCATCCTGCCTCATGTGTAGCAGAGGCTCCCGATCACATGATCACTGTGATGGCCAATCATAAGGAGGTTAAACTTCTTAATCCTGGCCATACAGATATGTGGTGGTACGGTGGTGGGGCTTCTTCCATCCTGCCTCATGTGTGGCAGAGGCTCCCGATCATGTGATCACTGTGACGGCCAATCTTGAGAGGGTTACACTCCTTAATGCTGGCCATACAGATATGTGGTGGTACGGTGGTGGGGCTTCTTCCATCCTGCCACATGTGTAGCAGAGGCTCCCGATCACGTGATCACTGTGACGGCCAATCGTAAGGGGGTTACACTCCTTAATGCTGGCCATACAGATATGTGGTGGTACGGTGGTGGGGCTTCTTCCATTCTGCCTCATGTGTAGCAGAGGCTCCCGATCATGTGATCACTGTGATGGCCAAACGTAAGGGGGTTATACTTCTTAATACTGGCCATACAGATATGTGGTGGTGCAGTGGTGGGGCTTCTTCCATGCTACCACATGCTTAACAGAGGCTCTCAATCACGTGATCACTGTGATGGCCAATCATAAGGGGGTTTCACTCCGTAATGTTGGCCATACAGATATGTGGTGGTACGGTGGTGGGGCTTCTTCCATCCTGCCTCATGTGTAGCAGAGGCTCCCGATCACGTGATCACTGTGACGGCCAATCGTAAGGGAATTAAGCTTCTTAATCCTGGCCATACAGATATGTGGTGGTACGGTGGTGGGGCTTCTTCCATCCTGCTTCATGTGTAGCAAAGGCTCCTGATCACATGATCACTGTGATGGCCAATCGTAAAGGGGTTACGTTCCTTAATGCTGGCCATACATATATATGGTGGTAAGGTGGTGGGGCTTCTTCCATCCTGCCTCAAGTGTAGCAGAGGCTCCCGATCACGTGATCACTGTGACGGCCAATCATAAGGGAATTAAACTTCTTTATCCTGTCCATACAGATATGTGGTGATGGGGCTCCTTCCATGCTGCCACATATATGCGACGTCCAATCACAGTGATTCCATGATTTGGGAAGCGCATGTCAAGCCTCCGAGAATTTCCTTCCTTTAAAGGGCCAGCTTGTTTTTAATAAATGATGCTGGGAGGGATTTTTAGTGTGTGTGTGTGTGTGTGTGTGTGGGGGGGGAGTATGACCTTTACCCTCAAAAAAAGTGACATCATTCACAATCGGTTGCGAACGGTTCTGCCGAATTTGGAACGATTCTAAAAATAAAAAAAAGGGTCGGTTTGGAAAGTCTCGGCTCCGGTTTAGGATTCAGGTGGCAGACGGCGGCCGGCGTGTCAAAGATTTTGGCGTGAATACATTGTCGCCGTCTTCCCAGCAGAACGTCGCTCCGATCCTTCGCCTCCCACTTCCACCGCTGATTAGACGCTATTCCTCCTGCCATTTTCGCAGAGCTCAAGTGTTTTTTTTTAATCACTACAGAAGCTCATTACGCTTTCCCGGTGACTCTTATGTCCTTCAGTTCTTTTTTTTTTTCCCTTGCAAGATTAGATTCCATACTCCGATGAATATTGAATGATTTCATTACATACAAATGCAATCAACACTTTTTTGCATAAATTTCCCCCCTCTTTTCTTGAGTTCCAATTGACCTTAGCACCCATCCAGGCAATGGCACAATACAAATGCAAATGAGCCAACACAAGAACATATAGCAGCAGTCAAAGAATATATTATGAGCAAGGAGAAGAGGGAACGGAGAGCACTATTTTTTTTTTTTTTTATTATATTGCTATGTATTATCCTATATAATTTCTTTAGAGAGAGGGCACTGTATTTTGTTGTGCAAACCCTAATCTACCTATGTAATGTACGTCGCAGAGTACACCCGAGGCGGCAAAGCGTAATTACAGTGGATGGCGTCCTGCCGGTTCAGGCAAGCTGTGTTTGAACCCGCTGTGTTAATACAGCTCAGCGTTTGGAAGTCGAGTTATAATATTCTGGTTAACGGGAAAACCAAAATAGCAAATATGTTTCCATTTTTAATAAAAAAAAAAAAAAAGGAATTGGAGATCAAGTCGCGAAAATATAAATAAAACGTATATAAAATATTAGCTCTCAGGCTTCATTCAATGAGGCTAGTGTAGTGTGTCAACTCACGCAAAATTGAGCAATTTTTTTCACAAATGCATGATACATAGATGAGTGATGGCAGAAAAAAGATCAAGTGGTCTTTCCAGTGTGTCCCATTTTTAAACATTTTTGTTACATTTATTTTTTTTTTTTTTACTAGTGTGGCTCATCAATAACAATTTTTTGCACAAATGCTTGATACAGAGATGAGTGATGGCAGTCATATTTTCAATAATAATGTCAAAATGTCACGCCTTCTACACCTTCCTAGCTGCTCTGTCCCTCATGGACTCTCTCTACATCTTTCTAGCTGTTCTGTCCCTCGTGGACTCTGCCTACAGCTTCTTAGCTGCTCTGTCCCTCATGGACTCTCTCTAAAGCTTCCTAGCTGCTCTGTCCCTCATGAACTCTCCCTACAGCTTCCTAGCTGCTCTGTCCCTCATGGACTCTCTCTACAGCTTCCTAGCTGCTCTGTCCCTCATGGACTCTCTCTACAGCTTCCTAGCTGCTCTGTCTCTCATGGACTCTCTCTACATCTTCCTAGCTGCTCTGTCCCTCATGGACTCTCTCTACATCTTCCTAGCTGCTCTGTCCCTCATGGACTCTCTCTACATCTTCCTAGCTGCTCTGTCCCTCATGGACTCTCTCTACACCTTCCTAGCTGCTCTGTCCCTCATGGACTCTCTCTACAGCTTCTGTCCCTCATGGACTCTCTCTACATCTTCCTAGCTGCTCTGTCCCTCATGGACTCTCTCTACAGCTTCTGTCCCTCATGGACTCTCTCTACAGCTTCCTAGCTGCTCTATCCCTCGTGGACTCTGCCTACAGCTTCCTAGCTGCTCTGTCCTTGGAGGACTCTCTCTACACCTTCCTAGCTGCTCTGTCCCTCATGGACTCTCTCTTCATCTTCCTAGCTGCTCTGTCCCTCGTGAACTCTGCCTACAGCTTCCTAGCTGCTCTGTCCCTCATGGACTCTCTCTACAGCTTCTGTCCCTCATGGACTCTCTCTACATCTTCCTAGATGCTCTGTCCCTCATGGACTCTCTCTACACCTTCCTAGCTTCTCTGTCCCTCATGGACTCTCTCTACAGCTTCTGTCCCTCATGGACTCTCTCTACATCTTCCTAGCTTCTCTGTCCCTCATGGACTCTCTCTACACATTCCTAGCTTCTCTGTCCCTCATGGACTCTCTCTACACATTCCTAGCTGCTCTGTCCCTCATGGACTCTCTCTACAGCTTCCTAGCTGCTCTGTTCCTCATGGACTCTCTCTACATCTTCTGTCCTTCATGGACTCTCTCTACATCTTCCTAGCTGCTCTGTCCCTCGTGGACACTGCCTACAGCTTCCTAGCTGCTCTGTCCTTGGAGGACTCTCTCTTCATCTTCCTAGCTGCTCTGTCCCTCATGGACTCTCTCTTCATCTTCCTAGCTGCTCTGTCCCTCGTGAACTCTGCCTACAGCTTCCTAGCTGCACTGTCCCTCTGTCACGCACCTGGTGGTGGAGTCTGTCTTATGCATGGAGAAACCACTCTTGCGGCCCTGGTTCAGGAACCCCTGATAGAGCAAACACGGGTGTGCTGGAGCGTAGGGTGGCACGAGGGCTGGACTGGTTCACTGCTGGTGATGTGAGATATCCTTATGTGGCTCGTGCAGGTAGATAGAGTGCTGATACAGGCTGGGTCAGCAACTAGCTGGCAATGCAGTACAGAATGTGCAGGCAGAAGAGTGGTCAGGAACTAGCAGGGTCATCAACAGGATGGCAGCAGAGGTACAAGGGAGAGGCAGAAGAGAAGTCGTGGGCAAGCCGGGGGTCGTGCAGGAGGAGATCAAACAATGTCAGGACGAGCCGGGTCACGGGAAACAGGTAATTAGGGATTAAGGCACTCTAGAACACGGACACGCTGTGGAATGGACAGCACCGGCTGCATGGTGCTGTCCTGTCTAAATAGCCTGTTTGGCGCCAGTAGTGCCGCGCGTGTGCCCGCACACCTGCCGCGCTCCTGCACGCCCCACAGAGGAATGGGCATTCCAGGCAGATTGCTCACAGACGTTCCGGATGCCTAGGCGGGTGCTTCTTTCCAGTCGGTTCCTTTTGAAGGATCGGATTAATTCTTCCTCATGGATATTTGTTTCTGGTTCCCAGGAACTTTCCTTGGGGCCGTACCCCTTCCATTTGACCAGATACTGGGTGGAATAGCCCCTCTTCTGGCAATCCAAGATGGCTTCCACCTCAAACTCCTCCTTTCCGTTTACCAAAATCGGTTCAGGTGGATCCGTTCTTCGTCCCGGAAAGGGATCTGGGGTCACAGGTTTCAGCAAGGATGTGTGGAAGACCGGGTGGATGTCAAGCTCGTATGCCACCCTATTAATTTTCCTCTTCACTGGGAAAGGTCCAATAAACCAACTTCTTCAAGGGGCATGCCAATCTCAGGTTCCGGGTGGCAAGCCAGACCTGGTTGCCCGGCTGCAATTCCAATTCCCCCCACCTTCTCTTGTCGAAGGCCTCCTTATTAAGCTCTTGAGTCCTGGACAGGGTGTCCTGTAGAAGCTTGTTATTTCCTTCAAAGAAATTTGTGGCTGTCTGTGCCGCTGGTACCATACCTTCAGCGGTCAGGTTGGGCTGGAACGTGAGGTGAAAGCCGAAATTCGCCCAGAATGGGAACTGCTTAGTGGATGGTGTTATTATAGGCGAACTCAGCCAGTGGCAGCAGTAAGGCCCATTCATCCTGAAAGAATGAAGAAAAACAGCTAAGATATTGTTCTAAAGTCTGGCCTGTTCTCTTGGTTTGGCCGTTGGTCTGGGGGATGACAGGCAGAAGAATATGACAGCTCTATTTCCAAAGATGAACACAGGGCCTTCCAGAATCTGGACATTAATTGGACTCAGCGATCTACAAAAACAGTGCATCAGCCACTGCCTATGGCCAGTACCACATCCCTAATGACAAAATTGAAAAAATATTGGGGTGGAATACCTCCCCTGTAGTGAAAAGTGGGACTTTACTGGTACTGGATCAACCCTCTCTGAATGATCAGACATGCACAGATGTGATCTTAAAATGTACAAGATTTATTCAAACATTTAAAACATGGAATAACCCATATGGAGGTAATAGAAAAACAGTACATATACAAGAAAGTATTGGACATAAAAGACATGACCCATGAGGTCTGAATGCCCCCAGTCGATGATAAGGATGTGTGACTCTGGCGACTGGACAACAGGTGATTAAGGATGTAGGATACGTTTTCACAACGTGTTTCGCCTGTTATGGCTTCCTCAGGGGAAAATAGACAGAGACCCAGCATGGGTATGCATATCCTAAATGAGCAGAAATAGTCCGGTAAAATATGAAAAATGCCAAAAGTATTTAGTATACAATGTCCCGTTTCCGGGATACACATCAATGTACATAAGTAAAGAATTTTTATCTGATCATTGCATCAATGTGATATTACATGTCCAAAAGGTGTCCAAAATGGACACGAAATGGAGGAAATAATACTGCATATAAAATACATACTAAGATAAAGTACCTTGATACGTGGAATTGGAGAGAAACACTCCATGCGGTGATATAGCATGCCCTCAGGGTCTTGGATGAATCAAACAAGTTAAAACAAAAAGAGCTACCAAATCAGCAGCATGTCCAGACCAAAGGGTAGGTCTAGATTTAACAAAATGTGTTCCAGGTTTTCCAGGATCGTCTCATACAGCGTGCCAATGGAGGACTGCATGCCTAAAAATGATGCATTGAGTTTTAGGGGGATAGTACGTTGCTTGGGTGCGGCATCTAATAAACGTGAGTGGAATAAAGTAAATACAAAAAATACAAAGAAATTTACAAAATATTTAAGCAAAAAATCTGCGACCAAAACGTACCCGGAGATAGGGGGATGGTACTTATACAGTACAACCAGAGACCTCCAAGGGTATAAGAATCAAAGTAGAGTCCTTAGACCAATGCAGCATGGTGCCAAGATCAAGGGTGCCTGTGGGGACAACGGGAGCTGATGAGATGAAATCAGCCCATGCATATTAGTCTCCATTAAATAGGCCACCCAAAGGCAACCAAAGCCATAAATAACTGCGTCAATAACATGTGCAAAAGCCTTAAAAGAAAAGAAAAGCGACCTTAGCTGAAAGAGGGCACAGGAACACATCACACCTAACAGCATTCACAGCAATGCAGTGTGTGATGTTGCTTAAATAGCAAGAAATTTGGCGCCAGGAAGTGAGCAGGCGCACCGGGAGTGTGTCATAGGGGTCGCATGCTAATGAGCCAGTACCGTAGACACATCCAGCGTCAGCCCACTTTAGCAGCATCAGCATCCCCACACAGTATATCCCCACAATGGCGCCAGGAAATAAACCGGCGCACCGGAAATACATCAGCTGGGACACCTGTCAACAAAATAGTGCCGCAAAAGTACTTAGCACTAGCCCATTTCAGCAATGTAAGTCTCCCCACAGTAAGACAATGCATCAGGTGTTATTAAGAAGCATGTGTCAACCCAATTTATCACCCAAACGTTGGGGGGGTCATAATGGGACACAAGCTACCAAGTGGCGGGACGTCATCCACCCCCCCCAATAGTGAAGGGGGGAGGGAAACAAGGGGACACCAACCCAAAGGAAGGGACTCCTCCACCAAGGGCCCCCCCGTCCCACCACGGTCACCAATAAAGTATTCATATAGATCAATAAATGAATAATGAATAAAAAAAATTTAAAAACTCAGCGATCTGACACAATATTGATGGGAACTCCATGAAGCCGGACAATCTCCCTTACAAAAATCTCCGCTGTTTCAGCAGCCGTGGGTGTGCCCTTCATGGGGAGAAAATGGGCCATCTTAGTCATGCGGTCAATGACCACAAAGATAGTAGTGTATCCCATAGAAGGGGGTAGTTCAACGATAAAGTACAAGAGCGTTCAGGCACAAGGAGCGGGTTCAAGAGACCCCAAGCCTTGGCTTTGTCAGTCTTGCTCTGGGCACAGATGGAACAAGTGCTGAGATACTTCCTGCAGTCTTCTTCAGCTCGCGGCCACGAGAAAGAGCGGGAGAGCAACTCGGCCGTCTTACGAGCCCCAAAATGCCCAGCCAGTTTGTGATCATGACAGCGTCCTAAGGCGACTGAACGATGTCCCGCCGGGACAAAGACTTTGTTGCTGTACCACCATAGTCCATTCTTTACCAGCAGCCTTGAATCAGAGGGACCGGTGGAGCCTGCCAGAGCTCGTCTGATTTGGGACAGTAAGTCTTCCTGGGTGAGTAAAAAGTTCAGTGGAGTAGGAATTGTATCTGGGGAAGCCATGTTCCCAGGCTTGCCCAACATCCAGGAAAGAGCATCCGGCTTAACATTCTTTGACCCAGGCCTGTATGTTGGGTGAAACTGGAACCTTGAAAAGAAGAGCGCCCAGCGAGCCTGTTGGGGTCTCAACCTCTTAGCTGTCCTCAACTACTCTAGGTTTTTGTGGTCCGTATATATGAGAATGGGGTGTGTGGCCCCCTCAAGCAAGTACCGCCATTCCTCCAGGGTTGACTTGATGGCTAAGAGCTCTCTATCTCCCACATCATAATTCTTCTCAGGTGCGGACAACTTGTGGGAGAAAAATTCTACAGGGTGGAGCAGGGCCTTGGAGCCTTGCCTCTGGGAAAGAGCAGCTCCCACAGCAGTCTCTGAAGCATCCACTTCTAAGACGTAGGGCAAGGCTGGGTCAGGATGCTTCAAGATGGGTGCTGAGGGGAACAGCTTTTTTAGGGTCTGGAAGGCCGCTTGGGCTTCGGTGGACCAATTGAATAGGGAGTTCTGTTTCGTCAACTGTGTGATCGGGGTGATGATGATAGAGAACCCCTTAATACATTTTCTATAAAAATTTGCGAAGCCCACGAAACATTGGACCCCTCCCTTTCCTGTCTGTTGGTGCCAGCCAGTCCAAAATGGTGGAGACCTTTTGAGGAACCATATTGATGCCCGTAACAGAAATGACTAGACCAAGGAATTGAATGCTGGGTTGCTCAAAAGCACATTGCCTTGGTGTATAACCCATGTTGCCGAAGGCGGCTCAAAACTTTGGTAACATGCCTGCAGTGCTCCTCAAGAGAGGAAGAAAAGATCAAAATGTCATCCAGGTAAATTATTACAAAAAGATCTAAATAGTCCCGAAACACATCATTCACAAAGTGCTGGAAGGTTGCAGGGGCGTTACACACCCCAAAGGGCATGACCAAATACTCGTAATGTCCAAAACGAGTGTGGAAAGCGGTCTTCCATTCATCGCCCTCTCTGATACGGACGAGGTTGTATGCCCTACGGAGGTCAAGCTTGGTGAACACGGTGGCGGATCCCAATCTTTGAAATAGTTCCGGGACCAGAGGGTAAGTTCCCGGTAATCGATGCAAGGCCGTAGGGAATGGTTCTTCTTCTCTACGAAGAAGATCCTGGCCCCCGCAGGGGACGTGGAGGGCCGGATGAAGCCTTTCTCTAGATTGTCATCCAGATAGGCCTTGAGGGCTGCTAGCTCAGGTTCAGACAGTGGGTAGATTTTCCCAAAAGGTACTTCTGCCCCAGGTAAGAGCTCAATGTGGCAGTCATATGGTCTGCGAGGTGGCAATCTTTCAGCCCCCTTCTTGCTGAAGACGTCCAGGAAGCTGTGATAGACAGCGAGAACAGATAGACAAGTGTCAGAGTCCGAATCTGAGTCTAGTAAGGTAGTGATTGCTTCTTCCGCCCATTTCAGGCAATGTTGACGACAGTAGGTGGACCTGAATTTGACAGTCCCGGTGGTCCAATCTATGCTGGGGCTGTGTGCCCGGAGCCAGGGTAGGCCCAGAATGATGGGAAAAAAGAGGGGATGCTATGGCATCCAAAAGAAGTCATTCGGTGGGTAAAGGAAAGGTCTCGTGGGTGACCGTGCCAGATTAATGATGGACCTGTCGGCCAGGCGGGTGACCATCCTGTGGGTCTTAGGTTGGAGAGGGATCCGATGAAGTGCTGCAAATGCTTGATCCACAATTGCCAGACCAGCATAGTCCCTCCAGGAAGCTGCAGAGAGAGGGTGAGAACAAGGTGAGAGGCATGACTTGGCATGGCAGACATTTCATCTATGATAGCCAGAGGACATTTACCATGCTTGGCGGGGCAGAATCTTACTACATGTCCTGGTTCCCCACAGTAGAGACACAGGTTCTGGTAAAATCTTCATTGTCTCTCTTCAGGGGTGAGAGAAGGGTGTAGGAGCCCGATCTGCATCGGCTTGGAATGATCCCTGAGCAGAGGAAGAGAAGGTCACTGGAGCGAAGGGAGCCGGGCTTGCAGGGGCGTAACAATTGGGGTTGCAATTGTAACTGGGCCCCATGCTCCAGGGGGCCCGTGTGCCTCCCATGTACACCTAGATGACGGGGGCAGCATTTAGAGGAACCATTTTCCTCATAATGGAGGAGATTGGTTCCTCTATATGCTGCCCCCACATTTGTCATTTACCGGCTCCTTCCTTTTCTGAATGGACAGAGTCAGTGATTGGTACCAATTGGTTCATTCATAACTGAAGCATAGTAGACTGTTTTTAACTATACTCTACTTCCGTTTCTGAATGAGTGGGAGGCTCGGTACTCAACTATTCCTGTCTATTCATTCTGTGCAGCTGAGGCTACACAGATGGAAATTGAGTGCAGAGGTTTGTTTAGACCCCTGATATCTCATCAAAGCCCCCCAACAGAGCTCCTAAAATAAATTGTAAAAAATAATAAAAATAAAATTGTAAAAGAAATAAAATTAAATGGTAAAAAAATAATAAAATAAAAACTAAAAACTACTGACACCAGTGAGGGAACTATCAGGATTGCAAAGGGAGCAATTGCGACTGGGCCCTGGCATTTCACCTCCCGAAGAGGCCGAAGATGGCAGAAAGGGCTGCCGCTGCAGGACCGCAATAAAGGGACCCGCGATGGGAGTAAAGGGCCCTGGCCAGGGTTCAGAGGGACCCTTCATAAATTCTTGCACTGGGGCCTCGAAGGTTCTAGTTACGCCTCCGCGGGCTTGGGTAGCTGAGGACACGAGGCAGCATCCAAGTAGGACACAGGGGTCCCGAAGTTCTTTCGGAGACGCCGGTCTATCTGAATAGACAGGTTGATGAGAGCGTCAAGTGTCGGGGGTACCCCCACATGGGCAAGTTCATCCTTGAGGGGTTCTGACAGACCCAGGCGGAACTGACAGCTGAGTGCGGCATCGTTCCAAGCTGTATCTGCGCCTCAGCGCCAGAACTCTGCTACATAATCCTCTGCTGTGCAGCGGCCTTGTTGGAGGTCCTGCAGCGCAGCCTCCGCTGTGGCGTCCTGGTGGGGGTCTTCATAGAGCTGAGCCATAGCTTGGAAAAATAAAGCAAGGGTGGTGACTTCTGGGGCTCTCTGTTCCCAAAGCTGGTGAGCCCAGGACTGGGGTTTATCCTGCAGGAAGGAGATTACAAGTCCCACCTTCGTGGCCTCAAGAGAGAAGGTGCGAGTTTGAAGGCCAAAGTACAGCTCACACGAGTTACGGAAAGCTCGGAACTTGTGGCGGTCCCCGGAAAACTTGTCCGGCAGGGGTACCTTTGGCTCAGATGGCAGGGCCACAATGGTAATGGGCTGTGGACTGGCTAGACCCTGCAGCCAAGGGTGCCGAGAGCTGTACCCGCTCTTCCAGCCGGGTATAGCCTTCTTGCAGGTTCTTGACTGCTTGTGTGAGGCCGGCAAGATGGGCACACAGATAGTCCATAGGGGAGTGGGCTCCCTGTGCAGACTCAGTCATGGCTGTCCATTTTGTCACGCACCTGGTGGTGGAGTCTGTCTTATGCAGGGAGTAACCACTCTTACGGCCCTGGTTCAGGAACCCCTGATAGAGCAAACAGAGAGTTCTGGAGCACAGGGTGGCACGAGGGCTGGACTGGTTCACTGCTGGTGATGTGAGATATCCTTACGTGGCTCATGCAGGTAGATAGAGTGGTGATACAGGCTGGGTCGGCACCTAGCTGGCAATGCGGTACAGAAGGTGCAGGCAGAAGAGTGGTCAGGAACTAGCAGGGTCATCAACAGGCTGGCAGCAGGGGTACAAGGGAGAGGCAGAAGAGAAGTCCTGGGCAAGCCGGGGGTCAGTGCAGGCAGAGCTCAAACAAGGTCAGAACGAGCCAGGTCACATGAAACAGGTAATCAGGAATTCTAGAACACGGACACGCTGTAGAGTGGACAGAACCAGCTGCATGGTGCTGTCCTGTTTAAATAGCCTGTCTGGCACCAGTAGTGCCACGCACATGCCTGCACACCTGTCGCGCTCCCGCGCGCGCTTGCGCAGAGGAATGGCCATTCCAGGTAGATTGCTCACAGACGTTTCCTGACACCCTCATTGACTCTCTAAAAATGAGACATGCTTATTATTTCTACCTTGGGATATGCCGGTTAAACCTCCAGCCAACCAAATCTGAACAAATGTGAATCTTCATAAACCACTTCTGAGTATGTATGAACTACTGTTCCCAGAGGTTCCTATCACAATCAAGCAAATCTGCCCAGTTGGAACAATTTCCAGGTCTTGATAAAGTGATGAGCTTGAGTTTGAACCCAACCTCATCACTAGTCCCGACAGAGAGGACTGGAAGGCCACCCCGAACAATGTTGATTTCTACCAGAGAACAGTTGATCCACTACATATTTCTGTATACAGTGCCTTGAAAAAGTATTCATACCCCCATTTTCCGCATTTTGTCATGTTACAACCAAAAACATAAATGCACTTTATTTGGATGTAATGTGATAGACCGACACAAAGTGGTTCATAATTGTGAAGTGGAAGGAAAATGATAAATGGTTTTCAACATTTTTTTACAAATAAATATCTGAAAAGTGTGGCGTGTATTTGTATTCAGCCCTCTTCACTCTGATACCCCTAACTATCTAGGAGCCAATTGCCTTCAGAAGTCACCTAATTAGTAAATAGAGTTCATCTGTGTGTAATTTAATCTCAGTATAAATACAGCTGTTCTGTGAAGCCCTCAGAGGTTTGTTAGAGAAACTTAGTGAACAAACCGCATCATGAAGGCCAAGGAACACACCAGACAGGTCAGGGATAAAGTTGTGGAGAAGTATAAAGCAGGGTTAGGTTATAAAATAATATCCCAAGCTTTGAACATCTCACGGAGCTCTGTTCAATCCATCATCTGAAAATGGAAAGAGTCTGGCACAACTGCAAACCTACCAAGACATGGACGTCCACCTAAACTGACCGGCCGGGCAAGGAGAGCATTCATCAGAGAAGCAGCCAAGAGGCCCATGGTAACTCTGGAGGAGCTGCAGAGATCCACAGCTCAGGTGGGAGAATCTGTCCACAGGACAACTATTAGTCGTGCTCTCCACAAATCTGCCCTTTATGGAAGAGTGGCAAGAAGAAAGCCATTGGTGAAAGAAAGCCATAAGAAGTCCTGTTTGCAATTTGCGAGAAGCCACATGGGGGACACAGCAAATATGTGGAAGAAGGGGCTCTGGTCAGATGAGACCAAAATGGAACTTTTTGGCCTAAAAGCAAAATGCTATGTGTGGCATAAAACTAACATTGCCCATTACCCTGAACACACCATCCCCACTGTGATACATGGTGGTGGCAGCATCATGTTGTGGGGATGCTTTTCTTCAGCAGGGACAGGGAAGCTGGTCAGAGTTGATGGGAAGATGGATGGAGCCAAATACAGGGCAATCTTAGAAGAAAACCTGTTAACCTGGTCACAGGCCAGGACGAGGTGGGGGCAGAGGGGGCACCTGCCCTGGGTGTTGGCTGTATGTGTAGTGGGAGGGGGCCCATTGGGAGCTCCCCTCTCTCTGTGCCTCTCACTGACAAGAGCGACTGCAGTGTCACTCCTCTTAGCAGGGATTTTTTTCCCGTTCAGAGATCGGTGGTATTCCTCCGGCACTGGTCCTCTGCTCCTCACTGGAGGCTACCAGAAGGCTAGGTATGGAGCACTCTGCAGTAGCGCTGTTCTGGGCGGCACGGGAGGAGGGGAGAGCTCTGCATACTGGATGGCCGCAGGAGTAGTTCAAAATAAAAGATAAAACTGGATCTTGGCTCAACCTACTTTACTACTCATACAACAGTTGATCTAAATGAGGCATGTCCCAGGATTGAAATATAGATTGATTAACCACTTACCAACCGGAAGGTTTTCCAGCTTTAGGACCAGAGCACTTTTTGCGATTCGGCACTGCGTCGCTTTAACTGACAATTGCGCGGTCGTGCGACGTTGTACCCAAACGAAATTTGCGTCCTTCTTTTCCCACAAATAGAGCTTTCGTTTGGTGGTATTTGATCGCCTCTGCGTCATTTCTGATCGCCGCTATAAACAAAAGAAGAGCGACTATTTTGCAAAAAAAAACAAATTTCTTACTTTTTGCTAAAATTCAAATTAAAAAAAAATATATAAAAAAACATTTTTTTTCACCGGTTTTGGCCGATTTATATTCTCCCTCATATTTGTGATAAAAAAAATTGCAATCGGCGTTTATTGATTGGTTTGCTCAAAAGTGGCTGCGTTTACGGATGATGAGAATTCATTTCTGGGGTTTTTATTTTTTACTAGTAATGGCGGTGATCTGCGATTTTTAGCGGTACTGCGGTATTGCAGCGGACATGTCGGACATTTTTGACACTTTTTTGGGACCAATGACATTTATTCAGCGATTAGAAATTGAAATGTCCACTGATTACTGTACAAATGTCATTGGCAGTGAAGGGGTTAACCTCGGGGGGGGGGAGCTAGGGGTTAAATGTGTTCCCTGCGTGTTCTTACTGTGGGGGGGTTGGGCTACCATGGGCATGAGAGATCTAACTGATCCCAGTGACAGGGATCAGTAGATCTCCCATGCCCTCACTAACAGAACGGGGAACCGCCGTGTTTACATCGGCAGTTCCCCTTTCTTTCCCTGTGGTCGCTCATCGCGGCTCGCTGGCGGACATCGGGTCCGCCTGAGCCGCGGGCACACTCCTCTGGAGTGCGGCGGGCGCGCGCCCCCTAGCGGCTGTTCGCAGATCGCCGTCTTTTTACGGCGATTCACGCTCAGCATCCCCACTGCCGCTGTGAAAAGACGGCACGCGGTCGGGAATTGGTTAAGCCACTCCCAACAGTTGGTACCAAACGTGGTCATCTGAAAGCATTGTGACATATAACATGAAACAAATAATTAAAACTCAATCTTCCATTTCCCCACTAAGTGTAGATACTTCTTATATGCTTCACTAACTCATTGTACAATATATTTACTCTAGATAGCAGCTCATGTGGTCAAGAGGAGGGAATGTGGCCTGTGTCATGAGGTGCATTATAGCAAAATAGTCCATACAATCCCAATAATACCTCAATCAACCTCCCTCTCACAAACAGCCTTGGATTTTAATAATTAGTGTGCATCCATATGGATATTGTCCTTTGACAGTATACTCCACATCAAACCAACCAACAGACATCCAATATCCATGCTTGATCAAGCAGCCAATAACATCCCCACCAAGACCAAAATTCTCCCCTTCCGAACACCGATCCGGCCAATTCACCTGTACAGGTCAAAAACATGGACTCTACTCAAACCTTGCATGAATAAACTCAAGGTTTTTTCAAACGCAATGCCTGAGACAGTTTTTGCGTGTCTCTCATCAGAACGAGAAAATTTGGACAAGTCGTGACCACCAACCTTTAGTCAATGAACAGATCTAAAAGACTTCTATGGCTTGGCCACATTTGTAGAATGAATACCAGTTGGCTACTACATAAACTCCTCTGGCGAGAGCGGTCTGTCCATCTGATGGCTTAACAAGCAGCGCCAAAGAAAATACGGCTCAAACATATGGAAGATGATCTAAGGAGCCTGTGACATGGGCAGAAATTTTGCCACCGATCCCCAAGGGTGGAAGCATATTGTGAACAACACATGGAATTCTGCAGCACCTACAGAAGCATACTTGTTGTAAAGACAACCTGTTTTCCAATAGCCAGCTAAGGATTAAAGAAGAAGAACATAGTACCCATAACCAGCTATAATAAATTTACTAAAAAAAAACCATTATAACGTAGAGAAAATACGTTGTTATTGTTGGTGGCAGGAAATCCATGGATGCCATATCCAAAGAGAAGGCCCAATAGAACCATTGGTGGAGAGGACTTCCTGCTTCCAAATAGCCAGCTAAGGATTAAAGATTAGAGTTGAGCGGACACCTGGATGTTCGGGTTCGGGTTTTCGTGGAAAAGTTCGGGTTCGGGTTTGGTCCGAACTTGACCCCGGACCCCAAACCCCATTGAAATCAATGGCGAACTTTTGGGCACAAAATTGGCTGTAAAAAAGTCCTGGAAAGTGCTAGAGGGCTGCAAAAGGAAGAAAAGTAGGGGTAAGAGTAGGACAAGTGCCCTACAAAGAAATGGGGATAGGGAAATAACAATAATCTGTCCCTTACAGCACCAACAGCATCCTCTCCCTAAGCTATCCTGAGAGCATGTGACATGCAGCACTACGTGACTCCAGCTCATACAGAGGCTGGGTCACATGATGCACTGGCCAATCACAGCCATGCCATTAGTAGGCATGGCTGTGATGGCTTCTAAGGGCAAATCAGTGAAACACTTGTTGATTGGCTGCCCTGCAGCTATTCAACAAGTGGGAGAAAAATACTAGAACCCGAACCCAAACTTTTTTTCAAAAGTTCGGGTTCGGGTCCCGAACACCGCAAAGTTCCGTACGAACCCGAACTTTACAGTTCGGGTTCGCTCAACTCTATTAAAGATTAAAAAGACAAAGAAGAAGACTGTCGCACTAAAAAAATAAAAGGGGCGACTGAATGTAATGTCCCAGTTTTCTTGAATGTTTGTTTTATTGGTCCTGGAACTTTTCTAACTTTTAACTGTATGTCTTATTACTGTTAGGTCTGCCAGGAACCCCAACTGCCACTCCCGTTTCCTGACCAGTAGTCTTGTTATCCCGGTATCAGGTGGAGGATGGTTGCGATCCTGCAGCCAGAATTCTGGGACCTCAATGGTAAGTGCTAATAGACTATATCAAGGAACAACAAATAAATAAGTGACTCACGGTTAGCAGTGGGCTTAGTCGGGAGCCAAACAGAAGAAAGGGTGAACCAATGTTGGTCCGGGCAGCAAATCCAGGCAGAGATCCAAGGGGTATGCCAGAGACGGCGTCAGGGACAGGCGAGGTTCAGCAACAATCAGTCAACGTAAACCAAAGGGCAATCCAAAAGTGTAGTCGGGAGCAAGCAGAGTTAGCAACAATCTGGTACACAACAAACAGGATGTGGAACTTATACTAAGGCAGAGACAGGAAGGGGAAGTGAGGATTTATAGGGTACTAAATGAGGTGAGCCTCAGGCCATAGGGAATCGACCAAAAGAACACAGGTCCCAGGATCGATTCCCGGTCAATGCATGACAATTACATTATTAAACTACTTTAAAAATTACCAAAAATTTATTATAAAGAAGAGAAAATGTGGAAGTTGCCGGCAGGCCACCATGAATGCCATACCCAAATAGAAGGCCACAAATATTGCCACAAATCACCAAGGCTGGATGGGTATTGTGCACAACACTCTGAATCTAGTAGCACCTACAACAGGGTATTGGTTGAGAGTACAACCTGCTCTCCAATAGCCAGCTAAGGTCTTCCAAATGTGATGTCTGACATAGATTGTGGGTGTCCCTCTTCATGATTCCCATCAGGGGATGACTATAAAGAAGGGAAAATAGTTTGTTGAAGTTGATGGCAGGCAATCCATGGATTCCATACCCAAATAGAAGGCTAGTAAATTGGTTTTGCTTGCATGATGGCAATGTTAGTTTTCTTCAATGTTATTATTGGTCCATGACCTTTTTTAACTTGTAACTGTATGTATTTATTACATTATTAAACTGAAATAAATCATAAAAACAAAGAAAATACTTTGTTGAAGTTGATGGCAGGCAACTCATGGATGCCACACCCAAATAGAAGGCCAGAAATATCTCCACCGATCACCAAAGATGGAAAGCACCCGGAATTCAGTAGCACCTACAGCAGTGTATTGTTTAGACAACCTGCTCCCCAACCTTTTTATCTTATAACTGTATGTCTTTATTACATTATTAAACTGAACAGAAATAATTTACCAAAAAAATGTCTATAAAGAAGAGAAAATACTTTGTTGAAGTTGGTTGCAGACAGCCCATGGTTGCTATGCCCAAAGAGAAGGCTGGCAAATCGGCTTAGCTTGCATACTGGCAATGTCAAAGCTTTCTTGAATGGTTGTGACCTCTTTTAACTTTATTACATACATTATTAAACTTAACAAAGGAAAGTAGTAAGAAAAAAATACTTTGTTGTAGTTGGTGGCAAGCAACTATGCATGCTATACCCAAGTAGAAGACCAGAAATATCTCCAATGATCACCATAGGTGGACAACAAACGGAATCCAGCAGCATCCACAGCAGTGTGTTGATTGAGAGGACAACCAGCTCCCCGTCCTTTAACATGTAACTGCATGCCGTTATTACATTATAAAACGAAAGCAAAGTAAAAAAAAAAATGGCTATTAAAAAAAAAACTTTGTTGTAAATTGGTGGCAAGCAGTCCAATGATTGCTGCATCCAAATAGAAAGCCAGGTGGAAGCGCATTGTGAACAACACATGGAATCCAGCGGCACCTACAGCAGTGTGTTGGTGGAGAGGACAACCTGCTCCTCAAAAGCCAGCTAAGAATAGAAGAAGAGGATGAAGAAGAAGAAGGCGAACAAGAGCAAGAAGGTGAAGAAAAAGATGAAGGAGAAGAAGAAGGAAACAAGAAGAATAAGATGAAGAAGGCAAAGATGAAGATGAAGAAGATGGCGTTGAAGAAGAAGCAAACAAAAAAGAAGGAGATAAGGAAGATGAGAAGAGGAAGAAGAAGAAGGCGAACAAGAGCAAGAAGACGAAGAAGAAGAACATGAAGGAGAGGAAGAAGGAAACAAGAAGAATAAGATGAAAAGGGCAAAGATGAAGACGAAGAAGATAGCGTTGAAGAAGAAGCAAACAAAAAAGAAGGAGATAAGGAAGAAGAGAAGAGGAAGAAGGAGAAAAATATGAAGAAGACGACGTAGAAGAAGTAGATAAAGAAGACAAGGAATAAGAAGGAGAAGAAGAGAAAAAGGAGAATAAGACGAAGAAGAGAGCGATGAAGAAGAAGAAGACAAAGTGGAAGGTGATAAAGAAGACAAAGAATAAGAAGAAGGAGAAGACGGAGATAAAGAAGACAGAGAAGAAGGCGAAGAAGAAGGTAAACAAGGAGAAGAAGGCAACGAAGAAGAAGGCGATAAAGAAGACAAAGAATAAGAAGAAGGAGTAAAAGAAGAAGGAGATAAAGAAGACAAAGTATAAGAAGAAGGAGAAGAAGATGATAAAGAAGACAAAGAATAAGAAGAAGGAGATAAAGAAGACAAAGAATAATAAGAAGAAGAAGACAGCGATGAAGAAGAGGACAAAGAAGAAGAAGGTGATAAGACAAAGAAGAAGGTGAAGAAGAAGGCAAACAAGGAGAAGAAGGTGACAAAGAAGAAGGCGATAAAGAAGACAAAGAATAAGAAGGAGTAGAAGAAGAAGGATATAAAGAAGACAAAGAATAAGAAGAAGGAGATAAAGAAGACAAAGAATAATAATAATAAGAAGACAGCAATGAAGAAGAGGACAAAGAAGAAGAAGGTGATAAGACAAAGAAGAAGGCGAAGAAGAAGGCAAACAAGGAGAAGAAGGTGACAAAGATGAAGGTGATAAAGAAGACAAAGAATAAGAAGGAGTAGAAGAAGAAGGATATAAAGAAGACAAAGAATAAGAAGGAGTAGAAGAAGAAGGATATAAAGAAGACAAAGAATAAGAAGAAGGAGAAGAAGATGATAAAGAAGACAAAGAATAAGAAGAAGGAGATAAAGAAGACAAAGAATAAGAAGAAGAAGAAGACAGCGATGAAGAAGAGGACAAAGAAGAAGAAGGTGATAAGACAAAGAAGAAGGTGAAGAAGAAGGCAAACAAGGAGAAGAAGGTGACAAAGAAGAAGGCGATAAAGAAGACAAAGAATAAGAAGGAGTAGAAGAAGAAGGATATAAAGAAGACAAAGAATAAGAAGAAGGAGATAAAGAAGACAAAGAATAATAATAAGAAGAAGACAGCGATGAAGAAGAGGACAAAGAAGAAGAAGGTGATAAGACAAAGAAGAAGGCGAAGAAGAAGGCAAACAAGGAGAAGAAGGTGACAAAGAAGAAGGTGATAAAGAAGACAAAGAATAAGAAGGAGTAGAAGAAGAAGGATATAAAGAAGACAAAGAATAAGAAGGAGTAGAAGAAGAAGGATATAAAGAAGACAAAGAATAAGAAGAAGGAGAAGAAGATGATAAAGAAGACAAAGAATAAGAAGAAGGAGATAAAGAAGACAAAGAAGAAGGTAAACAAGGAGAAGAAGGCAACGAAGAAGAAGGTGATAAAGAAGACAAAGAATAAGAAGAAGGAGTAAAAGAAGGAGATAAAGAAGACAAAGAATAAGAAGAAGGAGAAGAAGATGATAAAGAAGACCGAATAAGAAGAAGGAGACAAAGAAGAAGGCGAAGAAGAAGGTAAACAAGGAGAAGAAGGCAACGAAGAAGAAGGCGATAAAGAAGACAAAGTATAAGAAGAAGGAGAAGAAGATAAGACAAAGAATAAGAAGAAGGAGATAAAGAAGACAAAGAATAATAATAAGAAGAAGACAGCGATGAAGAAGAGGACAAAGAAGAAGAAGGTGATAAGACAAAGAAGAAGGCGAAGAAGAAGGCAAACAAGAAGAAGACAAATAAGAAGAAGATGAAGAAGGCGATAAGGAAGAGAAAGAATAAGAGGGAGAAGAAGAAGATGAAGACTAAAAATAAGGAGAAGAAGAAGAAGACGAAAGAGAAGCAGAAGAAGATGAAGACAAAGAAGTAGGAGATAAAGAGAAGAAGAGTGCACACAGCGGTATATTGGTGAAGAGGATGGCCTGTTCCCCAACCTTAATTAACTCGTAACTATGTTTTATTACATTATTAAACGGAATATAAATAATTTACAAAAAAAAAACTGTAAGGAAGATAAAATGCTTTGCTGAAGGTGGTGGCAGGCCACCCATGGATGCGATACCCAAATAGAAGCCAATTTCTAGTATTTATTAAATTTCATTCACCACTATGGAAATTTGTTGGGATTGAAAGAGTTTTTATGCATGCAAAAGACAGAAGATATAATACTGCAATGATTGCGAGAAGCAGTACGGCCTATTGGAGATGGACTGCAGCCAAATTATCGGTCTTAAGAGCCCATCCCCGAATATCACCTTTCCCCCCTACACCGCGGTTTATTCCCGACATTCCTTTCTTGCTTCTTACTAAAGGAACAATATCAACGGAGACTAAAGCGTCAAACTTTTCCCTGCTCTATAATTAGATATGAAATGATAACATTCCCCCAAAAAAGCCTCCAGCAGGGAGAACGCTCAGACACAATGCATCCCATTGCCACCAATCGCCGCGGCTGGCGGGCACGCATATTTAAACCCACCAGAATTCTATAATTAAAATGCTGAGTTCTCCCTGTAAATACAATTGGAAAATTATCCGTAATTTCAAAGCGAATCTCGGAACACCGAGTCCGCGTACCGAAGGAAGAAGAAATAACATACCAGATTACACATTTTTTTTTTTCTTTTGGGGGAATTGTAATCTTTCCAAATGACGTTTAATTAGTGGGAATGTTTTGGTTTTTTACATAAAGTGGAATGTAAATGCTTGCATGTTACTGACCATATTGTGTAATTCTATAATCCCCTCATTTTCACAACTTGATAACAGGGTAGGAAGGCAAGCTTTCTCTTAGGGTGGTCTTATGGTGTATTTTTATGCAGCAAGCTTAAAGCTGAACTCCAACCCTCCCTTTCAGTCTTGCACAATTGTAGCGGCTCCTCTCCTGGACTCAAATAGCTTACTCTGATTTCACCGCATACTGTGGTCTTCTTGCAGTGTGCATTAGAAGCTGCTCCATTTCCTGCCTGGGGGTCCCCCCAGTTCTTGGTTCCTGCTCATGATCCGGTGGGACCGGCTCCCAATTATGTGACCAATATGACAGCCAATCACAGTAGTCACAAGATTGGACAATCTTTCGGCGTTCAGAATTTTTTAACCACTTGCCGACCGCCGATCGGTATTTGATGGCGGCAAAGTGGTTCGTTCCCGCAAAATGCCGTCATACGACGGCGGCTGCGGGAACGAGTTTAGTGAGCGCGCGCGCCGCCGGAGGCGCGCCCGCGCGCTCACTGTGTTCGGGGAGGGCCAGGGAGCGGGTGCGGCGGCGACCCCCCTGGGGGTCCGTCCTTTACCTCGTCGAAGATTACGTGTGACGTTCTTCTGGTGTCATACGCCACTTTAGTCTCATTCGATAAACTCAGGTCCTCTCCTCGGCGATGTTAACACGTTCTGACTTTCCCTCCCAACCTCAAGTCGAAATTCGAACGACGTATTTTTATGTGGTATTCTGGTGGGATTCTCTTTCGAACGGAAGGATGGGACAATAGTTCAACACTTTTACTCCCCTAATATCTTAATGTGTTATACCAGTCATTGTACGTTCGTAAATGTAAGGTGAAATACATTTTTTGGTTTTGTAA
>BLSH010346120.1:1027-20787 GCA_018402905.1 Glandirana rugosa | reverse complement strand
CCTCTTGGGCATGGAGTTCACCAGAGCTTCACAGGTTGCCACTGGAGTCCTCTTCCACTCCTACAATGTTAAGTAGAGCGTGTACAGCTTGTATAACAGTGTACATTTGCATTCTCCTCAAAATAACTCAACACACAACCATTAATGTCTAAACCACTGGCAACAAAAGTGAGTACACCCCTAAGTGAAACTGTCCAAATTGGGCCCAATTAGCCATTTTCCCTCCCCGGTGTCATGTGACTCATTAGTGTTACAAGGTCTCAGGTATGAATTGGGGAGCAGGTGTGTTAAATTTGGTGTTATCGCTCTCACGCTCTCATACTGGTCACTAGAAGTTCAACATGGCACCTCATGGCAAAGAACTCTCTGAGGATCTGAAATAAAGAATTGTTGCTCTACATAAAGATGGGCTAGGCTATAAGAAGATTGCCAAGATCCTGAAACTGAGCTGCAGCATGGTGGCCAAGACCATACAGCGGTGTAACAGGAGAGGTTCCTCTCAGAACAGCGCCTCGCCATGGTCGGCCAAAGAAGTTGAGTGCTCAGCGTCATATCCAGAGGTTGTCCTTGGGAAATAGACGTAGGAGTGCTGCCAGCATTGCTGCAGAGATTGAAGGGGTGGGGGGTCAACCTGTCAGTGCTCAGACCATACGCTGCACACTGCATCAGATTGGTCTGCATGGCTGTCGTCCCAGAAGGAAGCCTCTTCTAAAGATGATGCACAAGAAAGCCTGCAAACAGTTTGCTGAAGACAAGCAGACTAAGGACATGGATTACTGGAACCATGCCCTGTGGTCTGATGAGACCAAGATAAACTTATTTGGTTCAGATGGTGCCAAGCGTGTGTGGCGGCAAAAAGGTGAGAAGTAAAAGACAAGTGTGTCTTCTCTACAGTCAAGCATGGTGGTGGGAGTGTCATGGTCTGGGGCTGCATGAGTGCTGCCGGCACTGGGGAGCTACAGTTCATTGAGGGAACCATGAATGCCAACATGAGAAGCAGAGCATCCCCTCCCTTCAGAGACTGGGCCACAGGGCAGTATTCCAACATAACGACCCCAAACACCTCCAAGACGACCACTGCCTTACTAAAGAAGCTGAGGGTAAAGGTGATGGACTGGCCAAGCTTCTCCAGACCTAAACCCTATTGAGCATCTGTGGGGCTCCTCAAACGGAAGGTGGAGGAGTGCAAGGTCTCTAACATCCACCAGCTCTGTGATGTCGTCATGGAGGAGGGGAAGAGGACTCCAGTGCCAACCTGTGAAGCTCTGGTGAACTCCATGCCTAAGAGGGATAAGGCAGTGCTGGAAAATAATGGTGGCCACACAAAATATTGACACTTTGGGTCCAATTTGGACATTTTCACTTAGGGGTGTACTCACTTTTGTTGCCAGCGGTTTAGACATCAATGGCTGTGTGTTGAGTTATTTTGAGGGGACAGTAAATTTACACTGTTATACAAGCTGTACACTCACTACTTTACATTGTAGCAAAGTGTCATTTCTTCAGTGTTGTCACATGAAAAGATAGAATAAAATATTTACACAAATGTGAGGGGTGTACTTACTTTTGTCAGATACTGTATATATATATATATTGCTATAGAATAGGGAAGGGGGGTAACTCTTGTTATGTTCTGTTACTCTCGTCTCTCTTGTTTCTCTTGCCTTATTACAGTGCAGTGAGCGTTGTCACCCTAGGACAGAAAGTGAGTTACTGGCCAGATCCAGGTGAAAATACAGAAAAAAAAAGACTAACAAAAAAAAAGAAAACGAATGCAGCCACCACATCTCTTTGGACTGGTGAGGCGCAATAAATTACGTTGTTATTTTTGGGATTGGAGACGCTTTAGGCATCTTCTACTTGTCTGTAGGCTTGTGCAATTCATTTAGTTCTGAATTTCGTTTTTTACCGAATTTTGCAGAATTTTCATTTTTCCAATTCAAAAATTCAGAAATTTGCGGTAGTTTGAGGCAATTTCAAAATTTGCCGTAATTCTGTAATTGCAGTAATTTGGAAAATTTGCTGTAATTCTGTAATTGCGGTAACTCGGCAATTGCGGTAATTCAGAAATTCGTGGTAATTCAGCAATTCCGGTAATTCGGAAATTCAGAAATTTGCGGTAGTTCGGAAAATCGTGGTAATTTGGCAGTTGCGGTCTTTCGGCAATTGCGGTAATTTGTAAATTTACGGTAATTTGGTAATTCAGAAATTTGCGGTAATTCGGAAAATCGTGGTAATTTGGCAGTTGCGGTAATTCGGAAATTTGTGGTAATTCGGCAATGGCGGTAATTCAGGAATTCGTGGTAATTCGGCAATTGCGGTGATTCAGAAATTTGCGGTAATTCGGCAATTGCGATAATTCAGAAATTTGTGGTAATTTGGCAGTTGCGGCAATTCTGCAATTGCGTTAATTCGGAGATTTGCGGTAATTCGGTAATTGCGGTAATTCGGAAATTCGTGGTAATTCGGCAATTGCGGTAATTCGGAGATTTGCGGTAACTCGGCAATTGTGGTAATTCAGAAATTCGTGGTAATTCAGCAATTGTGGTGATTCGGAAATTCGGAAATTCAGAAATTTGCGGTTTTTTAATTTGTAAATTTACGGTAATTTGGTCATTCAGAAATTTGCGGTCATTCGGAAAATCGTGGTAATTTGGCAGTTGCGGTAATTCGGAAATTTGCGGTAATTCGGCAATGGCGGTAATTCAGGAATTCGTGGTAATTCGGCAATTGCGGTGATTCCGAAATTTGCGGTAATTCGGCAATTGCGGTAATTCAGAAATTTGTGGTAATTTGGCAGTTGCGGTAATTCTGCAATTGCGTTAATTCAGAGATTTGCGGTAATTGCGGTAATTCGGAAATTCGTGGTAATTCGGCAATTGCGGTAATTCGGAGATTTGCGGTAATTCGTAGATTTGCGGTAATTCGGAGATTTGCGGTAATTCAGCAATTGTGGTAATTCAGAAATTTGCGGTAATTCGGCAATTGGGGTAATTCGGAAATTCGCGGTAATTCAGAACTTCGTGGTAATTTGGCAATTGCGGTAATTCGGCAATTGCGGTAATTCGGAGATTTGCGGTAATTGGGTAATTGCGGTAATTCAGAAATTCGTGGTAATTTGGCAATTGCGGTAATTCGGCAATTGCGGTAATTCGGAGATTTGCGGTAATTGGGTAATTGCGGTAATTCTGAAATTCGTGGTAATTCAGCAATTGCGGTGATTTGGAGATTTGCTGTAATTCGGCAATTGTGGTAATTCGGAAATTTGCGGTAATTCGGCAATTGAGGTAATTCAGAAATTCGCGGTAATTCAGAAATTCATGGTAATTTGGCAGTTGCAGTATTTCGTCAATTGCGGTAATTCAGAGATTTGCAGTAATTCATAAACTCATGGTAATTTGGCAGTTGCGGTAATTCGGAAATTCGTGGTAATTCGGCAATTGCGGTGATTCGTAAATTTGCGGTATTTCGGCAGTTGCCGTAATTCGGAAATCCGAAAATTTGAAAATAACAAAGAACATTTGAAATAATAACTAATAAACAACTATTAAATTCTAGGTATTGGAATTTCCTTGAAAATATGGCTGTTAGTGATAAATTTCATATTTAAGTTCACTAACAGCCAAATTTTCAAAGAAATTCCAATACCTAGAATTTAATAGTTATTCATTATTATTTCAAATGTTCTTTCTTATTTCCGAATTTCCAAAATTCAGAGATTAGATAGAACATTTGAATGAATAAGTTATTATTTCAAAATGTTCTTTGTTATTTTTTAATTTTCGGATTTCCGAATTTCTGAATTCTGGATTTTCGACTGTTCCGATTGCCGAATTACCGCAAATTGCCAAATTACCTCAATTGCCGAATTACCGCAAATTTCTGAATTACTGCAAATCTCTGAATTACTGAAAATGCCGAATTACCTTGAATCTCCGCATTTCCAAATTTTTAGAATTTCCGAATTTAGGAATTTCTGAAAAAAATGTAAAAAACGAAAACGAACAAATTTTTCAGCCAGGCACAAGTCTTCTTGTCTTCTTGTCTGTTAGATTACAAAGTTTCATTAAAAGTTCTCAAACCAAACTATTTTTTTTTTGATGCAACACTGCCCCCAAGTGGACAAATACAATAACTGCGAATTATCTTTAAAAATAAAATGCTCTGCTAAAGCGCCACGTCCTAATAATAGAACATGCAAAAAATAAATGGGAAAAATGGACTTTGTAGGCACCACTGATAAAAAAACAAATTTTATTTACACCACATCACATGACGTTTAAAAGTGCGTATAAAACCAATACTATGACAGTGTACAGCTTGGAAGTTATTATTTATATTATTATTATTATACAGGATTTATATAGCGCCGACAGTTTACACAGCGTTTTACAATGTAGAGGGGGGACAGCCTGACAGATTGGGGTAGGGAATTCCAGAGGGTGGGAGAGGCTCGGGAGAAGTCCTGAAGGCGAGCATGAGAGGAGGTAACAAGGGAGCTAGAGAGCAGGAGGTCCTGGGAGGAGCGGAGAGGACGATTTGGGCGATATCTGTTACAATACAGTTCAATACAGGAGGAATCAGAGAGGCCCTGCGCCTTTGAGCTTACAATCTAGGAGGGACGGTCAAGTGATATGAAAGGGCAATAACTGTGGGGAATGAGCTGATGAAGAAAATAAAAAAGTGCAGTTGTTAGGTGGCGGCAGGATAGGCTTCTCTGAAGAGAAAAGTTTTCAGGGATCGCCTAAAAGTGAATAGATTTGGAGACAGCCTGACAGATTGGGGTAGGGAGTTCCAGAGGATTGGAGAGGCTTGGGAGAAGTCCTGAAGGTGAATATGGGAGGAGGTGACAAGGGAGCTGGAGAGCAGGAGGCCTCGGGATGGGAGGAACGAAGAGGGCGGCTTGGTTGGCATTTTGAGACAAGGTTAGAGATGTAGCTGGGGGCAGAGTTGTGGACAGTTTTGTAACTTATTGTTAGTATTTTGAATTTAATTTGTTGGGTGAGTGGCAACCAATGGAGGGATTGGCAGAGGGGGGTAGCAGTCGCCATAGGGGTGTGCCTGGGCACACCCTAATCACCCTGCGCAGTGCCAATTTCCCCTGCTTCCTGGCGCCCCCTGTCTCCCCCCTGTAGCGCTGCCAGCTTCCCTCCTCTCCTGTTGCGGGGATGTTTGAGGATGCAGAGCAGGTGAAGGGGCCAGTAAATATTTCATTTACCGGGCCCCTTTCTTTTCTGAACGAACACAGCGAGTGATCTGTACTGGTCGCTCCTGTGTTCATTCTTACCTGAAGCATAGTCAACTGCGTTCGCTATGATTTAATTTGTGAACCAACAGGAAGCCTCTCGGCACAAAGCTCTTCCCATTGCAGCTGAGTCTGCAGAGAAAGGGATTGGGGAATCTCTGACCTCAATCCCATTTTCTGTCTCAAAAGTGAGACCTCAGGGGTCAGGGATCCTCAAACTACGGCCCTCCAGCTGTTGCAAAACTACAAGTCCCATCATTCCTCTGCCTCTGGGTGTAATGCTTGCGGCTGTCAGAGTCTTGCTATGCTCATGGGACTTGTAGTTCTGCAACATCTGGAGGTCCGCTAATTGCATATCCCTGGTTTAGACCCTTAATATTTCACCATCCCCCCCCCCCCCCCAAACGGGGGTCCTAAAAAAATAGTAAAAAAAAAATAATAACATTAATAATAATATTGTAAATAATAATTAAAAAATAAAAATTGTAAAAAATAATATTCTAAAAAAAATTAAAAAAATAAAAAATAATATTCTAAAAATGATTTAAAAAAATATTAATAACTGTAGAAAAAAACAATATTGTAAAAAATAATTTAAAATATACAAATTGTAAAAAATAATAAAATATAAAGTGAAAGATACTGCGCACACCAATGGCAGGCGCTGAGCGGTTGGTAAGGTGGATGAGCCTGGCAGCGGCCTTCATGGTGGACTGAAGGGAGGATAGCCTAGGTCAGCCTTTCTCAACCTTTTCCAAACCGAGGAACCCTTGAAATAATTCTCCGGTCTCTGGGAACCCCTGCTAAAAATCTACAACTCATGGTACATTAGTGTGATGGTCAATGGGAAGAATGCTCCTTACACTTATGGTCAGTGGGAAGAATGACCCTCACACTTGTGGTCAATGGGAAGAATGCCCCTCACACTTGTGGTCAATGGGAAGAATGCCCCTCACGCTTGTGGTCATTGGGAAGAATGCACCTCACACTTGTGGTCATTGGGAAGAATGCCCCTCACACTTGTGGTCAATGGGAAGAATGCACCTCACACTTGTGGTCAATGGGAAGAATGCCCCTCACACTTGTGGTCAATGGGAAGAATGCTCCACACACTTGTGGTCATTGGGAAGAATGCTCCTCACACTTGTGGTCATTGGGAAGAATGCTCCTCACACTTGTGGTCATTGGGAAGAATGCTCCTTACACTTGTGGTCATTGGCCCTTACACTTGTGGTCATTGGGAAGAATGCTCCTTACACTTGTGGTCATTGGGAAGAATGCCCCTTACACTTGTGGTCATTGGGAAGAATGCTCCTCACACTTGTGGTCAATGGGAAGAATGCACCTCACACTTGTGGTCATTGGGAAGAATACTCCTTACACTTGTGGTCAATGGGAAGAATGCTCCTTACACTTGTGGTCAATGGGAAGAATGCTCCCTACACTTGTGGTCATTGGGAAGAATGCCCCTTACACTTGTGGTCATTGGGAAGAATGCTCCTTACACTTGTGGTCAATGGGAAGAATGCTCCTTACACTTGTGGTCAATGGGAAGAATGCCCCTCACACTCGTGGTCATTGGGAAGAATGCCCCTTACACTTGTGGTCATTGGGAAGAATGCCCCTTACACTTGTGGTCATTGGGAAGAATGCTCCTTACACTTGTGGTCATTGGGAAGAATCACCCCCTTACAGGTAGCTAAAAAGATCAATGATGTCATTGGGAATTCATCCGAGAGGTAGAAATTGTCCATTGCTCAAGGAACCCCTAGCAACCTCTGGAGGAACTCCGGGTTGGGAAACCCTGGTCTACCAGGGAGTGAAGCTTTGTGGTTTCATTGGTTAGGAAGGGGCGTATTTTGGAGATGTTGCAGAGGTTGAGGCGGTCAGCCTTGGAAAGTGGTTGGAGGTGGGGCCGAAAGGAGATTTCGGAGTCCATGATAACACCCAGCACCCTGGCATGTGGGGACGGGTGGATAGTTGTGCCATCGATCTTGACAGAGAAGCCAGGGGGAAAGGCAAGCGGGGGGGAGGAAGTATTACGAGTTTGGTTTTGGACAGGTTGAGTTGGAGAAAGTGGTGGGACATCTAGACTGATATTTTATATATATAATTAATAATACTGAATCCTTGGCATTAGGTTCTCCAGGTGTTGTCCCCTACTGTATAGGCAGGATGAGCTCTTCGACTTTTCCTTTATAATGTCCAGGAGGGAGCTAAAGAAGTAATGGTCCCTCTGATGCTACAAACTCTGGGGTCCCTTTGCAGTCATAAAGAAGCCAATCCGCCACAAATCAGCAGAGCCAGGGGTTAACAAAGGCAGAGGAACCGGAGTCCTTGGACATCGCTGTCCTCAGCTATCTCCCCTCAACCAGAAGTCCTTGGGTTGGTGAGGGATGAAACCAACTCCTGGAATACTACTCAATGTTCTTCTTCTGAATGCAACCTGTGCCTGTTGTAGCCTTACAGCTTGTCACAGGGACAGGGCCAGGATAAAGTGAACCCTGAGATACCAGGAGGTCCCCATCCTCAGGTTGCTGTACTTCCAGTGGCCAGTCTGTTACCCCACACTGTCTGCTCCATCAGGTTGTGGACAAGTGTCTGGGAAAGGCTTCCCTGCCAAATGGTGAAAAGTAGATTGGTGACTTTTTCATACATGGCCTTTCCTGCCACACAATGGTGTGGGATTAACAGCCTCTGGACCTACCCCTGCAGAAACTACAAGCCCCAGCAAGCATGGCCTGATAGAGAACTACAAGTCCCAGGATGGACTGATAGAGAACTACAAGTCCCAGCATGACCTGATAGAAAACTACAAGTGCCAGTATACCGTAATAAAGAACTACAAGTCATTCTTTATCAGGGCATGATGGCACTTGTAGTTCTTTATTAAGGTATACTGGCACTTGTGGTTTTCTATCAGGCCATGCTGGGGCTTGTCGATGTTTATAGGACTAAGGCCCCTTTCACACGGGCGGATTGTTCCGGTCCGCCTGTCAGTTTTTCAGGCGGACCCGAACGGACGCTCCATTGCTCTCTATGGAGCGACGGATGTCAACGGTCACATGTCAAAAGCAGACGGATGGAAGCCCTATTTTCCATCCGTCTTGTGGATCGGATCGGATGAACACGGACAAACGGTCCGTGTCCATCCGATCCTCCATAGAGGAGAATGGAGCTGTAACAGGACAGTCTCTGCACGGAGTCAAAACAGGCTCTGCTCGTGTGAAAGGACCCTTATACTAGCATTCCCTGCCAAGGAACTACAAGTCTCAACATGTTCCATCATCTGAGAGAACAGTCCCTGATTGAGCACCCTGGTACTGGTAGATCCTCCCTCCTTTCAGGGCTTACTGGGACTGGTGGTTCCCCAAACCCCACCTGTTGGGGCACACTGGGGACTGATAATTTCACAGCTGTCAGTGCACGCTGATGGATCACCCTGCCCACTGACTGCCCTGCCATACCGCTCACTGACTGCCCTTCCATACCACTCACTAACTGCCCTTCCATACCGCTCACTGACTGCCCTTCCATACCGCTCACTGACTGCCCTTCCATACCGCTCACTGACTGCCCTGCCATACCGCTCACTGACTGCCCTTCCATACCGCTCACTGACTGCCCTTCCATACCGCTCACTGACTGCCCTTCCATACCGCTCACTGACTGCCCTGCCATACTGCTCACTAACCACCTTGCCACTACATACTGCTCACTGACTGCCCTTCCATACCGCTCACTGACTGCCCTTCCATACCGCTCACTGACTGCCCTTCCATACCGCTCACTGACTGCCCTTCCATACTGCTCACTGACTGCTCTGCCATACTTCTCACTGACTGCCCTTCCATACCGCTCACTGACTGCCCTGCCATACTGCTCACTGACCACCTTGCCACTACATACTGCTCACTGACTGCCCTTCCATACCGCTCACTGACTGCCCTTCCATACCGCTCACTGACTGCCCTTCCATACCGCTCACTGACTGCTCTGCCATACCGCTCACTGACTGCCCTGTCATACCGCTCACTGACTGCCCTGCCATACCACTCACTGACTGCCCTGCCATACCGCTCACTGACTGCCCTGCCATACTGCTCACAGACTGCCCTGCCATACCGCTCACTGACTGCCCTGCCATACCGCTCACTGACTGCCCTGCCATACCACTCACTGACTGCCCTGCCATACCACTCACTGACTGCCCTGCCATACCGCTCACCGACTGCCCTGCCATACCACTCACTGACTGCCCTGCCATACCACTCACTGACTGCCCTGTCATACCGCTCGCTGACTGCCCTGCCATACCCCTCACTGACTGCCCTGCCATACCCCTCACTGACTGCCCTATCACTATAGTACATATTGCTCACTGACCACCCTGCCACTATATACTGCTCACTGATCACCCTGCCACTATATACTGCTCTCTGACCACCCTGCCATACCGCTCACTGACTGCCCATCCATACCGCTCACTGACTGCCCTGCCATACTGCTCAATGTCCACCCTGCCACTACATTCTGCTCACTGACTGCCCTGCTGTTACATACAATATTATCCATAGCTCTGCACTGCCACTTCTTACTGTACTGCATACTTTTTTGTTTACCACGCCCATTTTAAATGTATGTCCTCCGCTAATTAAAGTAATCCTCTGCCCACAATGGCTTGCTGAACACAAAGCGAAAAAAAAATGTCTGAAATTTTTATAAAATTTTTTGCAATTATGCAGGAAGGGGGCCCGCTGCTGGACAATAATAAAGGGCCGCAGAATGGGAGTAAAGGGACCCAGGCTCAGAGGGAAGGGCCCCGAAACTTTGGAAAGGGCCCTAGGATGGGGGTTAGGGGGGCCCTTCATGGATTCTTGCACCAGTGTCCTAAAGGCTCTAGTTACTTCTCTGGTCACCATCATCTGTCACCTGGCACAAGGTGACGTGGGATTAACCACCTCTGGGCCTGCCCATGGAGAGCTGACAGAATCTGTGCCCTAGTGTTTCTACTGCCCCCTAGGCATACCAGCTGCAAAACTGTGTGGTAGCATTTTGCCTGAGCTGTTGGATAGCCTCTCGAATGCTTGGGGAGACAAGTGGTTCTAAGAACAGCTCACCAGAAAAGGGCATTGAGATGAAAAAGACTCATCTGTCACCGTCACCAGGTATCGGGATGCAAAGTGGCACAACCAGCTCCAGCAGTGTGCCCCCATCCTTCATCCTTCTACGCAACAGCAAGGTGACTTAGTGGGCCACGAACTATGTATAAAGTCTCTGCCTATACATGTTGGATGCATATTTGTGGCCATGTGGACCCTGCATCTGACCACATTGTCCAGGACATGGAAGCATTACCTTATACATGATGGTGGAGGGCAGGAATGGCCTTACAAGATGGCAGCTGGGAATCAGCCACTGCAGTAGGACAAAGGCTGAAAAATTAATGGAAAAGGACGGACTCCACCAGCTGGAACATCAGCAGCTGTAAAGCCTGATATTTTGCCAAACTGGCATTGATACACTGGGCATGGGGGTGACTGAGGGTGCAGAAAAGTTGGAAGGAGGTGGAAAAATGTGGCAGTTTTGCTGCCTACCAATATTCTTCGAGTGCTGCTCTCACCAAGCTGCATGGTGAGCACTTCATACATGTGTTGCCCAAATGACTGGTGCTAATAACACACTTGACTGCAAATGACCACGGTGAGGGTTACATGTATAGAAAAAGACCCCAGGAGATAGCAGAGGCCTGGACCCCACAGCTCTGCCATCCGGTGGTATAATGGCTGCTTCCTCTACTTTTCTTTGAGTTGCCCCTAGCTGACCTCCTGCCTCTCTTCTGTTATGCCTGTCCCTCACTTGCCTCCTCTAGTATATCTGGCACCAAAGCATGGTCAGAAACCTCAACATCATCACCCAGGCCCAGTCCCTGTTCTATTATGTAGAGGCCCTAATGTAGGGGCCCTGCTGCTTAGGAGGGTAGACCATACAGCCACCAATCCACACCTTCTGAAGGAACCTCCATCACCAGCCACCACCACCTCCTCTCCCGAGCTGGCTGCTTCTCCTTCTCTTTTCTTCTTACTTTTCATCACCCACCAAGTTAACATGAAGTATATAAGTAAAAGAACGCCGGCAGTTCGATCATCCACAATTAATGAGTTTATGAATCCAGGTGTAGTATGACAGGAGAATTACAACAGGTGTTTTCTACAATATTAAAGGTTAATATGAAGGTTTACACTTCATTTCCCATCCCCATTCACTGTAGGCGGGGGCCACATCAATTTTTTGCTAAAGAACCCTATGATTTCTCACTTCGACTCTGCTTTCAAGCCCATGACTTTTAATTGACATACCTATTTCATCTCATGTTGCAATGTACCAAGATTAAATCCTGCCTCATGAAGGTTCTGGAGGATCTGATCCACAAAGGAGCACTTGCAATTGCCAAAACCTGGGATTGAACCAGGGACCTTTAGACCTTCACTGAAAGTCTAACGCTCTCCCAATTGAGCTATTTTGGCCTGTTGGCCATGCCCCTCAATGTATATGCAACATAGTTAGGATATTTTCATATTGAGCTACAGATGGGATGTTTGTGCCAATATTCTAATTGATGAATTATTGAGGGTCGTACTAATCAGATTTATCATTACTGTATTACGGTGTTTCTCATAGGCGTGCGCACGGGGTGTGCCTGGGCACACCCTAATGCACAGGCACACCCCATGGCTTTCTTGCTGTCAGAATATGTAAAAAAATCTTTTATGGCACCTCTGCCAATTGACACTGGTGGCTGCAAGTGGGTCTATTTGATGTGTGACTCCTGGGAACACTGCAGCCACCGACAGCGGAGTAAGCAGGCAGTCAGCCGCACTTTCCGATACTGTCCCTGTAGTTCCGGCTACCACATCCCTCACAGCTGAATATCACTCCGCCACCTGTTGTCAGAGATGCGGTAGCCGGAAATACAGAGTCCGCTTCTGATTATTCCTGCCTGCTTACACCACAGCTGGTGGCTGCAGTGCCCACAGGAATTTCCCACCATCCTATGCCCCGCTCCTATCTAAGGCAGGCAGTCGGGAGAAAACGGTCTCTCTCTCTGGTTCCTGTCGGGGCTTTCACAGCTCCAGTAAAGAGATCATCACAGTGCACCCCTGATTACTGTTTCCATGCCCAGCACCCAGCAGAAGATGTGAGAGGACAGATGGCAGCCTTTACCTGTGAGTACTTCTCTGCCTTCTACTGTACATTATGCAATGTTGTGTTGTAAGCAGGACCGGTTTACTGAATGAGAAAGTAAAATTCTACAGGGTGGGCCATTTATATGGATACACCTTAATAAAATGGGAATGGTTGGTGATATCAACTTCCTGTTTGTGGCACATTAGTATATGTGAGGGGGGAAACTTTGCAAGATGGGTGGTGACCATCACGGCCATTTTGAAGTCGGCCATTTTGAAACCAACTTTTGTTTTTTCAATAGGAAGAGGGTCATGTGACACATCAAACTTATTGGGAATTTCACAAGAAAAACAATGGTGTGCTTGGTTTTAACGTAACTTTATTCTTTCATGAGTTATTTACAAGTTTCTGACCACTTATAAAATGTGTTCAATGTGCTGCCCATTGTGTTGGATTGTCAATGCAACCCTCTTCTCCCACTCTTCACACACTGATAGCAACACCGCAGGAGAAATGCTAGCACAGGCTTCCAGTATCCGTAATTTCAGGTGCTCACACAGGAATCGGATCGCATGGGTATGAACACCCATGCGATCTGATTCTGGTGCGGACCAAAAAAAAGGGTCCTGTGTGAGTTTGGTCAGAATGCAATGCGATTTCAGCCATACTATCTACTATCTGTATAGCTGAAATCGCACGGACATCACATGTGACTCACACTGCAGTGCGAATCACATGCAATATGGCAGAGGGCACTAGTATGATCCGGGGCTTAACCACTTCAGCCCCGGAAGGATTTCACACTTTAGGACCAGAGCACTTTTTGCGATTCGGCGCTGCGTCGCTTTAACTGACAATTGCGCGGTCGTGCAACGTTGTACCCAAACAAAATTTGCGGCCTTTTTTCCCCAGAAATAGAGCTTTCTTTTGGTGGTATTTGATCACCACTGCGTCATTTCTGATCGCCGCTATAAACAAAAGAAGAGCGACAATTTTGCAAAAAAAAACAAATTTCTTACTTTTTGCTAAAATAAAAATCCAAAAAAAAATATAAAAAAACATTTTTTTTCATCGTTTTTGGCCGATTTATATTCTTCCTCATATTTGTGATAAAAAAAATTGCAATTGGTGTTTATTGATTGGTTTGCGCAAAAGTTTACAGATGATGAGAATTCATTTCTGGGGTTTTTATTTATTTATTTTATTTTTTTACTAGTAATGGCGGCGATCTGCGATTTTTAGCAGTACTGCGATATTGCAGCGGACATGTCGGACCATTTTGACACTTTTTTGGGACCATTGGCATTTATACAGCGATCAGTGCTATAAAAATGCACTGATTACTGTGTAAATGCCATTGGCAGTGAAGGGGTTAACCTGCAGGGGGCGCTCTAAGGGTTAACTGTGTTCCCTGGGCGTGTTCTAACTGTATGGGGACTGCCCTAGCAGGGGAAGGGGAGTGATCACAGCCCTTCCCCCTCTCACAGAACGGAGATCCGTGTTTACTTACATGGACCTCCTTTCTTTCACTGCAGGGGGGGGGGCATCGCGGGTAGCCGGCAGAGATCGAGTCCGCCGCACCCGCTCCCTGCCCCCCCCGAACACAGTGGGCACGCCTCCGGCGGCGCGTGCTCACAGTGCATGATATCGCAGCCGCCGTCGTATGACGGCGGTTTGCGATATCGAGCCACCTTGTCGCCGTCAACACACCTGAGACCATCACTACTTAACCACTTACCGACCGCCCGCCGCAGCGTGACGGCGGCAAGGTGGTTTGTTATCGCGAACCGCCATCACAGGACGGCGGCCGCGATAACCAGCATTGTGAGGGTGCGCTCGCGCGCTCACTGTGTTCGGGGCGAGCCAGGGAGCGGGTAGGGCAGACTCGATCGCCGCCGGCTACCCGCGATGCCCCCCCCCCCCCTGCACTGAAAGAATGGAGGTCCGTGTATGTAAACACAGATCTCCGTTCTGTTGAAGGGGGAAGGGCGATGATCACAGCCTTCCTGTATATCAGTGGTTCTCAACTCCGGTCCTTGGGACCCACCAACAGGCCAGATTTTAAGTATTACCTTGGGGAGATGCAGACTAGAATACTGCAATCACTGAGTAGCAAATTACATCACCTGTGATGTATTTCAGTTATCCTGAAAACCTGACCTGTTAGTGGGTCCCGAGGACCGGAGTTGAGAACCACTGCTGTATATGGAAGCTGTGATCATCCCCTTTCCCCAGCTAGGCAGTCCCCCATACAGTTAGAACACGCCCAGGGAACACAGTTAACCCTTAGAGTGCCCCCTGCAGGTTAACCCCTTCACTGCCAATGGCATTTACACAGTAATCAGTGCATTTTTATAGCACTGATCGCTGTATAAATGCCAATGGTCCCAAAAAAGTGTCAAAAATGTCCAACATGTCCGCCGCAATATCGCAGTACCGCTAAAAATCGCAGATCGCTGCCATTACTAGTAAAAAATAAAAACCCCAGAAATGAATTCTCATCATCCGTAAACGTGGCAACTTTTGCGCAAACCAATCAATAAACGGCGATTGCGATTTTTTTTTCCCAAAAATATGAGGAAGAATATAAATCGGCCAAAAACGATGGAAAAAATGTTTTTTAATATATTTTTTTTTTGATTTGTATTTTATCAAAAAGTAAGAAATTTGGGTTTTTTTTGCAAAATTGTCGCCCTTCTTTTGTTTATAGCGGCGATCAGAAACAACGCAGAGGGGATCAAATACCACCAAAAGAAAGCTCTATTTGTGGGGAAAAAGGACGCAAATTTAATTTTGGTACAACGTCGCACGACCGCGCAATTGTCAGTTAAAGCGACGCAGTGCCGAATCGCAAAAAGTGCTCTGGTCCTAAAGTGGGAAATCCTTCCGGGGCTGCGGTGGTTAAAGGCTCACCCTTTACAACATGTTACACCCATATACAGGGTGTAACATGTTCTAGTTGCCCCCTACCCTCCTCTGCAGCCCCGCAGCCTCATTATTAATTCATAGGAGTCTGTGAATGCATAAACTGCAAATATGATCCACCTAGGGTTGCCACACCTCATCCCTTTAAACCCGACCACATATGGATTACCCAGGTTCTGAGGCTAATTTAATGCAGATGAGGCACCAAGTGAGTTTAATTACCACCTTAATCAGCCACAGAACCTGCGTAATTCATATGTGTTCGGGTTTAAAGGGATGATGTGTGGCAAACCTAGGTGGATCATATTTGCAGTTTATGCATTCACAGACTCCTAGAGTTGCCACCTCACCCCTTTAAAACCGAACACACATTAATTACACAGGTTGTTCTCTGGCTGATTAAGGTGGTAATTAAACTCACTTGGTGCCTTATCTGCATTCAATTGGCCTCAGAACAAGCTGTGTAATTCATATGTGTTCAGGTTTAAAGGGATGAGGTGGCAACCCTACCATCCATGCCCACCGGGTTTTAGAATGGATATTGAGGTTATGAAGCAAGACAAATATGATACATTGTGATAACATAATTTAATGTTAATAGCAACAAAGGAGGTTTAACAAAAATAATGCATTAATACAGCCTCATCGATGCCCATCAATGCAGCCTGATCAGTGCCCATCAATGCAGTCTCATCAGTGCCCATCAATGCAGCCTCATCAGTGCCCATCAATGCAGCCTCACCAGTGCCCATCCAATGCAGCCTGCAATGCAGAGAGAGGAGAGCCACCGGATTACAAAGAGCGGGGATCTCCTGCTTACCGGGCACGGACGCTGTCATACAAAGTCCTGCCTCCTGGACCGGCTCCTATAATAGACATCATCCATGGTAGGGCCAGCCCTGGGCGCCCCCCTATGCTTGCAGTTAGTTGGCGGCCGCGCCCCTGGCCCCTACTTCCTACACAAAAAGAAAATATTTTCAGTGGGCAATGGCTGCCAGACATTTCGAATGTAAGTTGGGGTGGCCTAGGGGGGGGGGGCAATTGCCACCCTGCCCCCTGGCCCAGCCCTCCCCTGCCTACAGCTCTGCAATGCCAGCCATACAGAAGTATGGGCACAGAGCTGTAGGCAGTGTCTGCAGGAGCCCGACACTTCACCTGCAATCGGCTGATGGTGGGCACAACACTTTGCAGTCTCCGGTTTTAAAAAAAATAATAAATGCACCAGCAAAAATATGTGCATTTATTATTTTTTAATAAAAAAGGGAACCTATCCTTTAGGTATTTATACCTTAATCCTCTGCCCCTAGACTACATGAGTATTTAACCCATGCGGTATTATGAACCAGAATGCCAAAGAAGACACTTGGGTCAGGCTATATGGGTGGTTTTATGTGTATATGTGAGTGTTTGTGTGCATATACACTATATATATATATATATATATATATACTGTACACACACATGCACGTGTGTTTGAGTTTTGGGGTGCACACCCTAATCCAATAGGCTGCTCGCGCCTATGGTGTTTCTTACCGCTGCCTATGAAAATTAGCAGGAGTACATACTGTACATCTAAACTGATACTTCCATTATACTCTTTGGATTTTGTCCTCCATGTGTAAGGGCTTAAAAACCCTGCCGAGGAGTGATATAGTAGTGAAATATTGGACAAGAATTCCCACCCTACTGTCATTCATCATTACTTGTGTAGCAGGGACCTGCTTTGCTGCCCGCTATTACTGAGACTTTGCCAAGGGGCCACTGAAAGTATGCAGACTCTTTTAGCAGGGAGCAAATGTATATTTATTAAACAGAAATCCGCGCTAGTGCCATGCACTCAAAAACAATACGTATCATAGTGCTAAAATCATGTATAACCATAAGTGAAAAACAAAATATATAAAAATGCATACAAAAAATATGTAAATAATAAAGTTCAGTTAAATCAAAAATGATATTCCAAGTGTAGTAGCAAATGTAAATGATCATAGAGGAATAATAAAGTTCAATTAAATCCAAAAAGTTCTATTCCAAGTGTGAACGATCATATGAAGAAATCCTCCACCACACCCAGGGGAGGGCTGGGCCAGGGGGCAGGGTGGAAATTTCCCCCCAGGCCACCCCAACTTACATTCGAAATGGCTGGCGGCTGACATTTATTCAGCGATCAGAAATTTAAATGTCCACTGATTACTGTTTAAATGTCATTGGCAGTGAAGGGGTTAACCTGCAGGGGGCAGTGAAGGGGTTAACTGTGTTCCCTAGGCGTGTTCTAACTGTGGGGGGGCGGGGCTGTCCGGGACATAACAGATCTAACTGATCCCAGTGACAGGGATCAGTAGATCTGTCTTGTCCCATTCACAGAACAGAGAACCGCCGTGTTTACATCGGCGGTTCCCCGTTCTGAGGCTGACAAGAGAGATCGGCGGGTCTCGGGCACGCACGCGCGCCGCCGCTGCCGCCAGGGGGCGCGCCAGGAGCGTGCACAGGGGACGACGTCCATGGACATTGTCCCGGCATTTCAGATCCGCGCTGGAGCCGTACTTCGGCAATAGCGCGGATCTGGAGGGGTTAAATAAATCTGTACACTTTTAAGACAATATCACACTATTGTGGCCTCTCTTTCATGCCCATATTATGATGGTACGGATCCCATGGTGAATTACTGACGTCTGAAGCCGGGACATTGAACATCAAGGGCTGAGTGGAGGCATTCCCTGACCCCCTGTAATAGAGGGTCATGGGGCTCTGGTAAGGGCATTCTTTTGTTGATTATCGGGTGGAGGAAAATAGCACCTGAAACTACGGATACTGGAAGCCTGTGCTAGTATTTCTCCTGCGGTGTTGCTATCAGTGTGTGAAGAGTGGGAGAAGAGGGTTGCATTGACAATCCAACACAATGGGCAGCACATTGAACACATTTTATAAGTGGTCAGAAACTTGTAAATAACTCATGAAAGAATAAAGTTACGTTAAAACCAAGCACACCGTTGTTTTTCTTGTGAAATTCCCAATAAGTTTGATGTGTCACATGACCCTCTTCCTATTGAAAAAACAAAAGTTGGATTCAAAATGTCCGACTTCAAAATGGCCGCCATGGTCACCACCCATCTTGAAACAGGACGTTAATATCACCAACCATTCCCATTTTATTAAGGTGTATCCATATAAATGGCCCACCCTGTATTTTGTTTTTTATATATTTTGTTTTTCACTTATGATTTTAGCACTATGATACGTATTGTTTTTGTGTGTATGGCACTAGCGCGGATTTCTGTTTATTAATTGGTCACTAGCAGTGAATCCCCCACTGATTACTCTGCAGCTGTGTCCAGACCAGAATTTTGATGACACGAAGGTTAGCGCAGTTTTTCTATAGATTAAAAATATGTATATTTATGCCCAGGGATGGGCAAGGTGTCCGAAAGGGCTGCCTGTGGTGTCCGCCGCTGCCACTGACTTTTTTTTTTACACATCACTTTTCTAATCATCTCCCCGACTCCTCCAAGGCTGTAGTAAGACAGCCAGGGAGTGTGGCGCTGCCCGCTCCTCCTCGTGCGGACTGCGGAGTGATCTAGGAGGGAGGGGCTGGTCGGCTGGCGCGCTCCTTGGAGTCGGCGGAGAAGAGAGAGAGAGAGGCAGAGACCTGGCTGTGTGTGGGGCCTGTGGGCAGCGTGGTCGCTCGGGGACGGTCACTCATGGGAAGAAGAACAGTCGCTGACTCACTCACTGCAGCCAGACAGAGGAGCGGAGCCGCCGGGAGGACAGACTGAGGCCTTGCCTGACTTGAGTCACTCCTGAGGAGATTGTGATGCCCGCCAGCACAGTAAGTTTTTTTTTTATGATGACTGCCAGTGAGGCCTGCAAATTTCACAGGGAGCCTGGGAGGGACAGGGACTGGACTGGGTGTGGTGGTCCGGCCTGCCAGGGAGGGCAAATTAACAACAATCACCATGATTCCATCTGGTCACCGGTAGCACTGATTATCACCTGACTGGCAGCCCTCCTAGCTCCTGAGGCCTATAAATTTCACATTGCAGGGTCCCTTTCCCTCCCTGTAAAATTTACAGGCCTCAGGAGGGCTGCCAGCCAGGTGCTAATCAGTGCTACCGGTGACCAGATGGAATCCTGGTGATTGTTGTTAATTTGCCCTCCCTGGCAGGCCGGACCACCACACCCAGTCCAGTCCCTGCCACGGACTGCAAGTTAACAATTATGATTTTGGGGGTCGATTCTCAATGGCACTTCCCCACTGACACCATTGATGGGGCACTATTCCCCCCACTGACATCAATGATGGGGCACTATTCCTCCCACTGACACCAATGATGGGGCACTATTCCTCCCACTGATACCAATGATGGGGCACTATTCCTCCCACTGACACCATTGATGGGGCAGT